>JANSVB020000143.1:2545795-2563291 GCA_025504935.2 Erythroxylum haughtii | reverse complement strand
GTGTGATCGACCTAAACTCACCACTACTCACCACTACTATAGTTGTAGGTCTAGTTTATTTTGTGTAATGTTACGACTCGCTACCACTAGCTATAGCTATGTCATGCACTTGTAGTTATTATATAATTGATCAAACTCATAAAATAGGTCAATCATCCAGCTACTATCTGATCAATCACTCATCTCAAACATTCTGCTAGCTTTAAGGGTTTTAACATTTCTAAACAACTTTATATCAATCTTAGCCTAAACACAAATAAATATACATCATTGCATTATCATTTTCACACCTCAATTAGAACTATTAATCGTGAATTAACAACAAGCTCTGTTAATCCTGATTTTTCTTTAGATTGCGTTTAATCAAAACGAGCTCTTTAATTAAACCTAACTATCGAACAACTTAGAACAAGCTTTCTAGATTTAGTTAGACAGCTACATTATGATTAGGAAAATAGATCAATATAAGCAATAACCAAACAAGTTTGGGTTATTTAACTTATATTACGTTATCTCTAATGATTCAATGTCATTAGTTTTCATAAATGAATCCAAACACAACGATTACATATCATATTTAAGATTCTAGCAATGAGTTTACATAAAAACAATAAAATAGAGCATTCAATCATTCTTACACAATGCCTAATTCAATAAGCACAAGATAGCATAAACAATCCTTAAAGAGGAAAAGGACAGCGATATACAAAGATGATATACTTAGATGCGCTCCTCGACGTCGATTTCACTTACGAGCCAAATTGGGAAAGCTTAGTCCTTTATAAGTGTCCTGACAGAGTAAGTTTTTGCCCTTCACGAAGTCCCAAGTTGATTCCTCCTTCATTTGTTGTCAAAATGTTCTATTTATATGAAAATTTAGATTTATGGGCTTATACACGTTCGTGTATCAAACCATATAAGCCAACAAAATATGAAAGTTTTGAAGATACATGGTTAGATACAGGCAGTGTATCGAACTTTGTAAGCCAAAAGTTATCTTCTGAATGCATTCATGTCGTATAAGTATATACACGGTACTAAATTTACCACTTTCCATTCTAGAGAACCAATATGGTTGTTACATTTCTAATAAGTGTGCAAATTAGGCTTGACTTATTCAAAGCGATACATCACCTTTGATAAGGCATATGGCTTCAGGCTTACGTAAGAGGACTAGTTATCTAAAAAGGTAAAGTTCAATCAAGATAGGATTCATCTACAAGAGCATGTAGAGTTCTAATCAAAGACCAATTAAGCTACCTAATAGAAGTTGGAACCTAACTCTATTGAGATAATTATTAGAGTTTAACTACACTTTTATAAAAGATAGGCATCATAAGGTAAGTTACCATAACCACTATTATTATCAAGCTCAATTAAAGATTTCCTTGCATATCAAGCTCAATTAAAGATTCCCTTGCATACTTGCACTTCTCTTTTTCACTTACTTGAGCATTATAACTTTAAAGAGAACACTACCATTGCTCTAAGTAGTTGTTTTTATAGACCTATAAACTTGATACTAGCCTAATAAACTTACATATAAAAAAAATCAACCAAAGGGGTGATTTGCATCTCTATGTTTCCCAAAAGCTTTAAATAAACCCCTACCATTATCTCTGGCACCACTTTGCACCCTAACGTTACTAAAATTGTACTATCCTGAATAGGGTGCAAAAAGAGTAATAGAGATAATAGTAGGTGCTTATTTAGACTTTTTGTAAAACATTAAAGTGAAATCACACTTTTGGCTAATATTTAAAGAAATCATTTTGAAGATCACATCAATGTTTATTAGATCCAAATTGCCTATTTATAAGCTCATACAGGCTAAATTGATGACACATATACTAAAAAATGTCAAAAACTTAATTATATTAGGATTTAAAGTGTTAGTAGTACCATTTTGAAAATGTTAAAGTATAATGTGATACCAATAACGTAGACCTAAAAGACAGATAGCAATTCATACCTTTTGCTAAATTTAGTCTTATATCATATAGGTATACATATTACTTACAAAAATTTATGGGCCATTATTTTTCTAAACACTTAATTTACCCCCTCCCTCTTAAGAGATCAATATGATTGATTCAATTGCTAAGATATCCTAGTGAGACTATATAACAAATTACCTTATTTAAGATCCATTTTCACAAGTTGACAAATTGCTGACTTTTTGTAGAAGCAATTAGTAAGTTTGGTCTTCAGAGATGGAGCTAAACAATGTATTTAAGAAAACCTCTTATTTCTTATTATTACAATTAGTAGTTAGAAATAATTGAAAGCATTTGAAAATACTAAAATTTTCTCTTAAAGAGACACTCTTATGTTCAAGTGAGCAATTATAACTATAAGAAGTGTGTACCTTATTAGATAGATAAACTAAATACTCTAAATGCATTCATATATGTATTCAATGATACCATTGTATTTTAATAAAATTTTACATCTACTTTCTATACTCCCATAATTTTACTTTATAAAATTTATGCTTGTATCTTTCAGGATTAAAAGTTTAAACTTGTTTAATCCTTTTTTTAAGTCTAGTATTTATGACTCTAGCTAAAGGCACTTATGTATTTATTCAATGATACCACTTAAGTTTGTATTTTAATAAAATTTTACATCTATTTTCTTTACTCTCATAATTTTACTTTATAAAAATTGTGCTTGAATCTTTTAGGATTGAAAGTTTAAACTTATTTAACCCTTTCTTAAGTCTCCTTATAACCTTCAAATTGTTAACTTAAAAGGTTTATACTTTAATAACACAAATGTCTTTGTATATTTTGGGGCGAATGAGTTTTAAGTCCAATAATAATAAATAAATTTATAAAAAGAGTCATTCACCAACTTAAACTTAATATGAGTAAATACTTTGGAGGCGCATGAAATATAAATGTGTCCGTTACACTCTCTCCCTTCCTCTCTTTTTGTCGAAGACAACTATAGTGTAATTGCTTTATACAATAGACAATAGTTGCATTACCATAACTAAGTAGTTGCAAAAAATGGGTAGTTACACCTAGAGTTAGTAAAAAAATTGAGCTTAATCCAACCGGACCTAGTTTGGTCTGATTTGAAGTCAACGAACAACTAACTGGGCTCGAGGTTATTAGGTTTTGGGTCAAATTCAGAGTTTTATTTATTAAAATTTTTAGGTTTTTAGTCAGGCTCCACATCCTAGCTTGATCCAAAGTCTAATTATAATAAAATATGTTATTTTATTTTTAAATAAAACTATTTTTTAATAATAAAACACATTTAAGATTAAAACCTAATTAGGCAAAGTTATGCTCAAAAGTCCAATCATTTAGGAGATTCGGGAATGAGTCGATGACCCAATTGTTATATTTATAAAGTTATTTCCCTCCTTGTCTTTTCCCTTTCAATATGAGAATTGAGAAGTACTAGTTCATGCATCAAGCTTCAAAGATTGGGCCTTTGGACTTGACCTAACTTAAATGGCCTTTAGATAATTTAATATTTATTTAAAAGTGTTGACTTTTGGATCTAACTTGATCTAATTAGGCTTGACCCAGCCTAATTGGGCCTAAGCTTACTCCAAGTTACTTAATCTAATTGGACTTTAAGCTACTCTTAATTTGATTGAACTCGAACTCAAGCCGAACCTCTCAAGTTTAATCAAGAATTGGGTCAAGCTTGGACTTTAGAAAAAATTTTGAGCATGCTGAGTGTGACCCAGCTTCTTGTTATTCTTATTTACATCATGATGCAACTTCACTCATAACCATTTTTAAGCGACTCTTATAGTCCACTCATAGTTACTTGTGGCCCAAGGTTTTACGAGGAAAAATATACGATTGCGATATGTAAGAATACTTCTAATTACGACATAGGGAGTGACGTTTTAATGTGGTTTATTTAGTGTTTTCCTATAAAAGCCGGCGCCTTTATTAAATATTTTTCCTCGTAAAACCTTGTGCCGCGAGTGACTATGAGTGGACTATAATAAGAGTCGGTTACGGTACAGTCAGGCTTAAACAAGAGCGCTTGGGATAGGAGACACGATCACGAACGGCATCAGTGCAAACAAGGAGTCGGAGATAACTGAAGAAGACAAGATAGATGGGTGAAGGAGGAGGAATAATATTGGGTAGGGATTACGGGTATGTAGTTCTTGTTCTGGTTACCTATACCTTTCTCAATTTTTGGATGGCTGCCCAAGTGGGGAAAGCCCGAAAGAAGTACAAAGTTGCTTATCCCACTCTCTACGCTGTTGAATCCGAGAACAAAGAAGCCAAGCTCTTCAACTGTGTTCAGGTAACTAAATTTCTGTTCTGGTTGGTTAAATTAATTCAATTTTGGATGGGAACATGAAATCAAAATGATTTGATCAGAGAGGTCACCAAAACTCGCTGGAGCTGATGCCCATATTCTTTGTGATGATGATACTGGGAGGGATGAGGCATCCATGTGTGAGCGCTGTTCTTGGATCTCTTTATGTTGTCACTCGTTATTTCTACTTCACCGGCTATGCTACTGGGGACCCCCAAAATCGCCTTAATATTGGGTATCTACACCACACACTATACTCTTTTTAATTGAATTGATATTCTTCAATAGACAATACCTTTCTTTTACTGGTTTGTTTCACAGGAAATATGGCTTCTTGGCTTTGTTCGGTCTTATGGCGTGCACCATTTCATTTGCCATCACCCTTCTTCGTCAACCATGATCTTCCTTCGGGTCTTGCTTTCGTGTTAATAATCTTATCGTGTGCACGATTGTAATTGCAGTTTGTTGCCTGAGACAAAGCTTTTACTTTAACTATAGTTTAAATGCCGCCGGTCAAACATTACAGCACTAGACACGAAGTGAATCAAGTAAAACAATACAGAACTGGATATGTGAAATGGGTTTAATTTTGTTTTAATGTTTTGTTCATTTTTCATGCTTTCTGTTTTCCATGAAGCATTTCATTGTAGCGCAAAAGAGAGTCGAGTCTTTGAAACCTGAGCTGATTATATGGGATATTACTCACTGTAAACACATTTGAAAGCCATTGCTGAATCAGTAGCGGCTACAATCATATATATCCCAATCTTACCTAACAACTCGAATATTAGTAAACACGATCAAAAAGCAGAAATAAATTTCTGTATCCTTGACTGTGCTCGTTCCTTCTCTTCGGGCCCATCCAGATCACCAATGTTGTCATGATATTCCTAAGATTTCCAAAAACAAGCAAGCAAATGTGTGTCATGATGGTTCAATCTCAGGAAGAAGGCTAGAGATGTAATCATTATCTGAGCTTGGAATAGCAAGAGAACGGCAATTCTTCCCATCTTTCATTTACTGCAATAATTACCTTTCCAACAGAAGTGTATGCATAAAACGGATCATTGCAAAAGACACTCCAGAAAACAAAACTTGTGCAGATGATTCTTTCGTATATTTACCACAACTTTTTAACCAGGTAAGTACCAACTAGATAACAAGGCAATGGATAATTGAAGTACAACATCTGAAGTCGGATCACTCTTCGGGGAACAGCATTGGAGAATAAGTGTTCTGAATTTGCTTAAATGGGAGTTGGTTACAAGAAATTTGACAATAGTAAATCCTGTGACTAGGGTCTATATATACGAAGAGACATAATACACAATACTGAATGTCCTTAAAACTGTTGCATACTAGGCCAGCATTTAGCTAAAATGGACAAGACCAGTAACTTCTCAATTTTCTTACAACAAAATCCACAAATTAGCAGTCTCCTCACTGAACAATTTCTTATGCATCAAAAGACAATGATATTGAATGTGCCACCTCAACAAAACTAGCAGGCTTTTTCAATAGAAACTGACAATAGCTCATATTATTGCAAAAAAATATAGTTTTTTTAAATTTTCTGTCAAAAGAGGAAGTATCAGACATCAAGGTTTCTAGAAAGTTTGCAGCGTCTTAGAGCAATTTGCACCTAGAACAATGAAACCTCTATATAATGAATGCATTAGAAATCCTCCAACAAAGAAAGCATTTAAAGAATAGGAAAAAGGTAGTGTGGAGCAAGCAAAAATGAAGATACATGCAATAAAGTTACCCAGCCAAATAAAAAAACAGCTGCAAAGCATATACCTGAAGTATATCCTTGACATCTTGCTTAGTAAGTTTATGCTGCTTCAGTAATAATTCAATTCTTGCTCTCAATCCCTGGTGCCTGCAAGAAACGATTGAAGCATCATTAAGGAATCAAGAACTGCAAAATACTAATTTCAACAGGAACAGAAGAAGAGAATTATTAAAAAAAACTTACTCAGAACACCATAGATGGCCCAGAATAACAGCAATCAGCTGCATTTCCAAGCAAAAAGCAAAAGAAAGAATAAGAACAATACTGAAAATATAAAGGTAGAGTTTAAGTCAATATTTCAAGAAAATAAATTTGCATCAACTATCGTTGAATTTAGCGTTTGGATAGAAAGGGAAAACACAAGAGTTTGTGATCTGGGCATCTTCCTACGTAACACTATAATTCATTTTAGGACATGAAGGTTAAAGGGCTCAACCTTCTTAATTTTTTTCAAGTAAGGTGCCTTCATAATTTCCAAATAGGGAGTACCTTTCTATTAACTATAATACAAACTTAATTTTGAGGGGATATGGGTTAAACAATGCTAACATGTTTGAAGCTTAAATTATTGGGATATAAGAAAAAAGCATAACTTTTCATTTTCTATAATTGGTTTCATTTTCTTGAGCTAGGTATCGACAGAATCTGTGGGTAAGAGTACCAACTTTCACTTCCTTCTCTTTGATCAAGTAGATAGGTATGGATTACCTTATATGAGGACAATATGTAGCTCATAAAATACTAGACCCACAATAGGAACTTCTTAATGAATCACCTCAAGTCATGGCCCTCCCGACAATGGCCCACCCAATAGCAATCCCCTACTGGCAGTTAGACTAGAGCAAGAGAGAACAGAAAACAACTGAAGATGACTAGAATGAGATAAGAATGAACAGATATGAACCATTAGTGCCTAGAGATAAGGAAGAGAATGGACTTTATGAGACTGGATCTAGAGACTTCACCAAGAGAAATAGTGTGCAAAGCAATATCGGCCCAGGTGTACAATAAGCGTTGAAACACTAAGGGAAAAAGTTAGGAAACACAGTGGTTTTGATGGGGAGTGGGATCAGTTTATGTCTTATCTTCCCTAAACTCCTCTACTTGTAATTTTTATTGCTATAAGTTAACAATCAATTAACTTTATTTAAGGATCTTATTATCAATGTTTTAAAAATCAAATCGATTCGACCAATTTAATAGTGAAAATTTTAAACCAACCAACTTTCAGTTTTCAATTGTTGGGGTGGATTAGTTTAATATTTTTTGTTATTAAAAACCGATCAATTTATTACTTAATCAGTCCATTTTCATAAATTAATCAGTTTTAAAAACTAAAATAAACCAATTAATTTTTATTAAATAGTCACTTTTTTAAATTAAATTTTTTAATGAATAAAGACAAAATTTTTAATCATTTTTCAAAATTTTCAATTTTATTCAATTTTTAACCAATTTTATGACAATCTAATATTGGTTCAATTTTAAAAACATTGCTTAATATATTGGGATTTAATATATACTTAGTAGATAAAAAGTAAAGAGCCCCTTGTATTTGTAGGGCAAGGATAGCAAGTTTCTTATTCAGGTTTAACTTTTTTGTTTGTGAAGGAGAGATGGGAATCTTTTGACTTTCTGCAGGGAAGTGTGCTGCTTTCTCTTTAGGAGTGATACTTCGATTTAGAAGTGATTCCTAAAACCCTAAAAGTGACAGATCCCTATGTTTTAAGTTTGCAATACTATTATTGTAGGTTCAAGAAATGGCTAATAGGTAAGAAGGTATAACACTCTCAAAAGGATCCCACTGTTATAGATCAAAATCAGAAGTTAGTAGGCAAATTTGTAATTTGAATCTTGCAGTGGTTGACATACAGGATTTTCACAACTTAATTATACTAGAGTTTGGATTCTCAAATACAATCCTGATTGGAGGATAAGATGGAAACAAAGAAAATTTGTAAAAGACACTAGACAAGTAACACAGTAGTAGTCCAGCTACTAATTTGACAATCATAAAGGAAGAAGAAAAACAAAAATAAAGGCAGATCTCAGTGTAAAAGTGTGATTTCATAGTACTACAAACAGCAGACGTGAATATAATGCAGGAATAACACCAAAATTCTAAGTGGTTCCCTTTCATTATCATTACAATAAATTACAGCTTAACAATGAGATACCCGTCTGCATTGTTGTCCATTATCCACACTAAATTGATCCTTGTTAAGTTAATTTCTTCTCATCAGATCATGACGTAGTTAAATTCAGTGTCTATGGTACGATTAATTCAGTCTACATGGGGTACAAAACGCATCACTATAATTCAAGAGAGACAATGATTCACAAATTCAATTTAATGGAACTAACTATAATTTTCTAACAGCAACAATATACAGTTTTGAACTATCATGAGTTCAATTATCAGAAAGATTAGTTGAAATCAACAACATTGACAGGATCTAACCTGAAGAGTATAAAGTCCAGATTCTAATTTACGGTTGTATCTTTCCTCTTCATCCATCTGCCAACCCACTCATTCCTGTAAGTAAAATACTTGTTGACTCGAAGAATATCCATGTGAAGATGCAATTACATTACCTCTAAATCATCAAGTTCAAGTTGGTCCATCCGTTCAGTCTCTGCTTTTACTCTATCTGAATACCTGCTCAAATGATCAGTCAGAAATCGAACACGTGAGTGTAAGTCTTAGCATATAATTTATAGCAACTACTACTGCATGCTTTGCTCCAGGAGCAAGTAAAACAATTCTCAGTGGAATATCAGCAAGATGGAAGAAAGCAGGTGGGTTTGGTATAGTCCCAGTTTCCATATAAAGAAGAAGGATTACCTCATATAGAGCTCCATGAGGCGATCTATCTTCTCATACTCATTCTCAACAAACTTGGCAAGCAGCCTGTCCCTTCTTGAACCTCTTAAAATCCCACCTGATGAGGTACACATTCATCCAAGATCGCTTAACACTCAAGATTGTACTTTTGTTTGAGGTGAGAGAAAAGTAGCACTATTCTGCAACTATTGGCAAGTACGTGCATATAGTAACCCACACTAATCCCACCCGTATTCATGTTCAACAATGGCTAGCATTAGGCAAACATGCTACTACTAGTTTTCTCCTTTTTCTTTCTTTCTTTTCTTTTTTCTGATTTTTTTGGTCTCTTTTCCTTGATTTTTACGACAGAAGGGATAAATAACACTTCCAGGTACTGTGTGATGCATAATAGCTTAAAGTCTATAAGTTAAATACAGGAAAGAAAAGGAGAGTAGATTTCTCAACCACAAGCTTTAATTTGATGGGATGAAGAGTAAGAGTTGCTGTCGTAATATTGTTAATTATATTGTCCTAATTTATGTAGAACTTATTTATGAACAAAGAATTTTTATTAGAGGACAATTAAAATCTATTTCAGAAATCTTAGTTCAGAATCTTTTTACAATTATGCTCAGGTTCCAAATTTTTTCTAGATATGTAATAAACCTTTCAATGAAAGTAAGACTGATTTTTATACAAACCCAAAAAAGGTATGATAATTTATTTTAAGAGATTCTTAAACTCTAGAAGTCATTCCTAGTTTCATTATCCTACAAGTAATTTATAGAACTACCCATTATTTGTTTATAATTCCAGAAATTTCAATATACATTTCCAGCAATCTTAATCTGAACTTCACCAGCATATACCGAAATTCCAGCAGTGAAACTCAAATTCCAGCAAACATAGCAGAATCCAACAGCCCAGATTTTCTAATTTTTGTGAGTTTTATTAACTAGTTGACATATCTTTTACTCATCCTACATCACTGTGTGCCATCAACAACACACAAAGCTTAAAAGTGTTGAACCTGGATACTCACCAAGCAGTGATGCTATCAAGGACACAATGCGTTCTTCCAGTTCTTCTTGGTATCTTTCTTTCTTGTTCTTCTTGCTAATAGGAATCTAAAGGATAGAGAAGAAGATTGTGTTAATACAATAATCACCACACCTAGGAGGTAACCACAATATACGTGTAAAACCTCAGTAGGGTATCATATGTCGGGTACAAATTCTGTCAACCACTAAGTTATTTCATTTATATATATATCTCCAACAAGAAATTCAAACAAAAAGCTGCGTCTTTTGCTTGCAAAGAAAAAGAGAAACAAGAGCAAGAGTAACTTGCCTTACCCATGAAAGCAGCGAAAGCAGTCTTCAAGCCCAAAACATCAACAAAACGTTCACAAGCTGGCGGATAATTTGTCATCGCAAAATCAAGAACTCTTATGGCGGAAGCATAAGCAGATTTCTTCTGCTTCATGATAATAATCATCAACTCAACACCCTCAGCCTTAACAAACCTCTCCTTGTTCTCCAATGGCATCAACAAACAACACAAAGAATTAAACAAATTCTCCACCATCTCTTCCTCATCAGAAGTCTTGGGGTCCTTAGACTTGTACATTGCCACTGCCTGCAAAACCACATCCACACCATTCATTTGCCCTAACCTCTTCTGATTTGCCGTACTGTTCTGCAACAAAATCGCCAATATCTCTGACGCGTACTGTTTATTGCTATCAAATTCCCTAACCTTTATCTTCCCAACTAACCATCTTAGTATTTTGGTTCTCTCACACACCATCTCCGCCACCGCCGGCTTAACCTCAATCAGATTCTCGATGGTAGCTAGTGTACCATAGACGGCGGCCATCTCGTCCGGATCAGTCTCCGATAACCTTTGAAGATTCTGGACCAGCAACTCCAAGACGTTGTTTTCCAGGAGTGAATCAACTAGAACCTTAGCAGGCTCGTCGTTGTCTTCCAGAACGTCCTCGTCGGTGAGATCCTGAAGCAATTGCACGACGTCGATTGCTATATCGGTGTTTTCATGGGAGAGTAGGCCCAAAATAGAAGGAATGGTATTGAGGTTGACAAGGTCGGGGTAGAGCTCGGGTCCTCCGGCGAGGATTTTGAGCTTTTCGAGCTCTTGGTGGAGCTCAATCTCGGAATCGGCAAACCGCTCAGGCTGGTCGGCGTACTTAAGGCGAGCTTCAATGTTCTCTTTGTAGCGGCGCTCGAAGGAAAGAACAAGCTTCTTAAGAGTACGGAGGTCGAGCACTTCTACCCCGTTTTCCTTTTGGGATTTCTCGAGGGCTTCAAGGAGAGAAAGGTCGACGTCGTCTCTGGCATCGTTGAACTCCAAATAGTCCTCGACGGAGTCTCGTGGGCGTTTGGTGGCCTTGTGACGGCTGATGCTCTCTGATTCCATTCTTAACCTTCCAATGCTCTGACTCACTCACAGTCTTCTGCTTTTTTCTCTCCGTCTGTTCTACCATTTCACCGCTTTTGTACTGAAAAGTGTCAACTTTTAAGAAAATATGAAAATATTTTAAAGTGAATTATAATCTAAATTTAAATGCAAATTACAAAGTATAATATAGAAATTTAATTCAAATCAAAATAATGTATAATATAGAAACAAAAGGAATAATCAACACATTTCATAACATAAAAGAAATTAATAACTTGTTGTATAAAAAATACCAAAACATGGGTAAATATTAAGGTTTAATAAATCATTCATGAGGTCTAATATATGCATTTTAAAAATATGATTCAATTATCTTATTGTCTTAATTTTATTTGAAGAATATATTAACAATGGATGAGTTATGGAGTTTGACAAGTTTAAAAACTCTGTACCTGCAAAAAATAGAGATTAGGTACAGAGATGGGTAACTTAGAGATGTCAGTAGATGGGCTCGAGCTCCAGCTCTAGCCTTACGTGTTTGATTCCCCAGTTGGGCTTTATAGGTTAGGCTCAAAGCTCGAGCATGATTGAACCTATTAGGCTCGAAGCTCGAAGGAGCCCAGGTTAGCTCTATTTTTTAATTATTTTATTTTTAAAAAAATTAATAGAAATTTATTTAATTAAAAATAATATGAGAAATTCAATTAATTGAAGGTATGAATTTCAATTGATTAATAAAAATTGACAATTTTAAAATAAATAAATAGATAAAACATACATATATAGATAAATTGAATAAGATGACTCTAAATTCATTCATGAAAGATTATAAGATTATAAGAAATGAAAAATAAAGATTATATATAAAATGAGAAATTCCATTAATTGAAATTACGAATTTCAATTTATTAATAAAAACTGAGATTTAATGATGAATGAATGTATAAAACATACATATATTAAGAAAATGAATAAGATGAAACTAAATTCATTAACGAAGGAGAATAAGAATTCTAAGAAATGAAAAAAAAAAGATTATATAAAAGTAAAAAATTAAATTAATTGAAGCTACAAATTTCAATTGAATTATGAAATAAATAAGATCAAACAAAATTCATTAATAAAGGATGATAAGATTATAAGAAATGAAAAAAAGATTATATATAAATTGACAAATTCAATTAATTGATGTAATGAATTTCAATTGATTAACAATTGAAATTTCATAATAAATGAATCTATAAAACATGCATATTTTGATAAATGTGGATCTATCAGAAATAGTCTCTCTACTATGTAGGGATAAGGTTGCATGCTATTAGACATTCATAGACTTCACGTCTCAGTGGGATTTCAACTGGGTGTTGATGATAATAACAAATAAGATCAAATCAAATCCATTAATAAAGGAGGATATAATTATAAGAAATGTAAAAAATATTTAAAGTGAGAAATTAAATTAATTGAAGTTACATATTTCAATTGATTAAGAAAAATTAAGATTTCATAATAAATAAATATATAAAATATATAAATATTGATAAAACAAATAAGATGAAACCAAATTCATCAATGAAGTATGATATGATTATAAGAAATGAAAAAATGATTATATATAAAGAGAGAAATTTAAATGATTGAAGTTATGAATTTCAATAGATTAATAAAAATTGAGATTTTATAATAAATGAATATATAAAAGCATACATATGTTGACAAAATGAGTAAGATGAAACTAAATTTATTAAAAAAAGGTGTATAGGATTATAGAAATGAAAAAAAATTATATAAAAAATGAGAAATTCATTTAATTGATGATACAAATAAAATTCATTAATTGATGACATAATTTACAAAAATACAACAACAACAACACCAACCCAATGAAAGTCCCGTTGCGGGGTCTAGGGAGCTTCAGAAATATACAGCCTTAACCATAAGTGGTAAAGAAGTTATTTCTGATAGACCTACATGAAGAAAGAAAAATGCATAACTATTAACATACTTACTTAAGTCGAGGTCCACCTTTTACCATAGCTTTAAAGAAATTAAGTTGTTCACATAATTTTTTCAGCATTACCAAAGCTAGTTGGTAGATTTCTCAAAAAAAAGATTTGAAATACGTCTCTATGAAGAGAATTGATTGTTCTTTGTAAATCTAATTGCAATTTATCAAGAAGGGAAACAATGAATGTATACAAAAGATTGATATCATTGAAGCCATTGAGCATATAATATTTTCAGACATTCTTTGAAAATGCTTCAACAAACCTTTCATATTTATAGAGTAACACTTCCTTTCAAAATATTCATGTCTGTTTAGTCGATCAATTAGTTGGAAATCTCCATTGAATTCTTTATAGGTCATTCATAATAAGGAACTGGCTTATAAGAGTTGTAAGACTTATATATGTTTGTATTCACCAAGACTTTGAAACCATTCTCTTAAAGTTATTGTCATTCTAGAGACAAATTCTGTCAAGATGTCTTTAAGAGATATATCTGGCCTTGTTATTTGAATACCTATTCAGGCACTAAATTTATGTAATTGATCTTTCCATTTTGTTAGTGGGACATGTTCAAATGTAAACCATGGTCCTTAAATAGATTTATAGATAGGGGTTACTTGTGGTATGAATGGTTCAGTCATCGACTCAGCATCGTCAAACTTAG
This sequence comes from Erythroxylum haughtii, assembly GCA_025504935.2. Lineage (NCBI taxonomy): Eukaryota > Viridiplantae > Streptophyta > Magnoliopsida > Malpighiales > Erythroxylaceae > Erythroxylum > Erythroxylum haughtii. Next base: position 2,549,276 of record JANSVB020000143.1, on the reverse strand, counting down.
GTTCAACTTCTATATGTGGTTGAGAAGAGTATGCAACAAGCATCATCGTTTGAGATATTTAAGTAAGATCTACAAGCAATTAAGAGCTTTCTGAGTTTTCTATAAAAGAATTAGAATCTTAGCTGTCAGAGCTAGCTAGCACTATATGACTTTTAAAGCTATCTAAAACTGATTAAAAGGTAGCTATGAATTCTTAGTTGGGCATGGGTTCTTTTGTTGTGTCTATGGGAAGGTCTTTCTTTTGGTGTTGTATTGATTTGTAAAGGATTAGAATTTGATGAAATTTCTTTTGCTAACGGGTTTGATTAAAAGTTTTTTATGGTTTTGCAAAGGTTTGTCTAAACAATGTGTAAGACATTTTGAAGACCTTTTTGTAGTCAATAGCATCAAGATAGGATGAAGTTTTATAAGTAGATCTTATAGATACCCTAGTGGTTTAATAGGTTTGAACTTTCAAATGTGGGAAATATTCCTTATATGATTACATCATCATACAAGGTAATGGTTTAGGGATTTCTTTAAGGATTGGAGAAATTATTGGCATAAAGCATCTTGGTTGGATTAAGCATTCCTTTCCAACTTCTCTCAATAATTAAGAGAGATTTTTTAGTATAGGCTTAGGATTTCTAGGATCAATACAAGGTTTTGAGTCATCATCTTCATTATGCTTAGGTTAGATCTTCTTTTGTGGTTGGCATTTAGAAGTTGACTTTTTATTAGGCTACTCTCTCCATTATGGGACATAATCTTTATTAGCACTATTAGATTCTTCATCCATCCACCATTCACAATCTGATCACACATAGATAGATCTACATCCCAGAAGAAATGTCCATTGACATAAATGACATACACCTCATATCCATCAGGGTGGACAAAGTGGATTGGAGGACCACAAATGCTTTCTTCATGAGAAAATGATAGAGTAATCATCATTATTGGCCTAGAAGAGGCTTTAGATGATTCTGAGTACTCTTCTTTAGACTTGCTGAAAATAGACTCTACTGTTCCATCCTTCAAACTTCTCAAAATTGGAGGAGTAGTAATATGAATGGAGCGTCGTCAAGGAGCATGAAATTATTTCTTATAATTTATGATCCACTATAAAGGCATTAACTTTGTCAATTATTATGATGACAACTGTCAGGGAATCTAGATGCTTGTGGTCTCATTCTAAGGCCTATCTGCTACCACCTGTAAAGTTTGGAAAGTTCAGATCTAAAGCTTGGTTCTGTAATCTGTAAATGATCTGATGATAGAGTGTGGCCATGTTGGCAACATCACTCCTTCCAGAACTATTCCTCTCATCCTTTCAATAGCTAACCTACCTAGCAGTGCTAAGACAAAGAAAGATAAAATAATAATAAAATAAAATAAATAATTATGTATAAATAAAATAAATAATACAATAAAATAGAACAAAATAAAGAGTAAAAAGTAAAAGATAAAATAAGTAAATAAATACACACACTAGAAAGAAGACAAGTCAATAAATAGATCAAAACATTTATCACAAGAAAATTTTAAGTGATGCAATTTGCAAAAATTTAAGATAAAATCATAAAATAATATTCTGGACTAGGACTGTGAGAGTAGAGAATGGAGAGTGGAAACTGGAGAGAGTAGCTAATCATTGTAATTAGGATTATCAATTGTTTACACTACTTCTTATGTAGAAATATTATATTTAGTATTGTAATATTAAAATTAAAGAAATATTAAACACATGGTAATAATTAATAAATAATTAAATATACCTTCATCATCGAATATTTTATCAAAACAATGTCCATTTAATTGATGATTATGAGTATTTGTATGACTAGTCACCTCCGCATCAGTACTTGTGGTTGCATTAATATAAAGATTTTAAAGTAATATAAAGTTAGATAATATAAAAAATAGATAAAATTGGTATATTAAAAAGATAAGAGTTTACCTTCAATAACTATGTCATCTAACTAACTTTGGGCACACATAAGGTGTTGGGACTCGATCTCGGAACCGGATCCCAACTAGAAAACGAAACGAAAACGAAGAGGTGGTAACGAAAACATACGGATAATCCAATACCAAAAGTGGAAACAAAAGCGAAAGCGGAAACGAATACAAATTGATGGAAACAAAAGCAAAAATAGCGAAGCGAAACGAATACGAATCGAAAGCGGAAGAAGCGATATTGAATCGAAATACGAATCGAAAATCAAACCAATCAAACGAAGCAATCGAACTAATCGAATCGGAAGCAAACAAATAGTTTGATTAAATTGAGAATCACATTCCGACAACCGAGAACAAATATTTTAGAAAGTGAAAGGGTCGCATTGGAAACCTTAGACTAAACTATCCGAAACCGGTCTAATTTTTTTTCTTTTTTATTCACTTTATTTCATCTTTATTCATCCTTTTGCCATAAAATCCATAACACGTCTTATACAAAAACAAACCATACACTAATAGGGCTCCCAAAAATTAGGCAGCATAACGGCTGTATTTTCGTAAACCCAAACCTGCAAAGGGTTTTAAAACTCACTTCTATGAATACCAGCTCAATCAAACCACACAACTCCTCGGACATCCCGTCCGGAATTCAAAACACAAGCATAAACAAACACAATCATTCATATCCTAATGCAATTCAATCCAACCGCAATCCCAGTCAGATTCATACACAATCACAATTCATATCCCATCATCATACACATTCATCCATATCCATACAATATTTCAATACACAAATCTCGGAACTCATATCTTAATTCAATATACATACAAATTCGTCATTCACAATCCATATCTATACACAATTCCAATTCCCAATTTTTCACATTTCAATATACAAACTGATATGCTAAAATCCATGTACAATTTCATAGCTGAATACCATCATGTATTAAATGTTTACAAAACCTTAATGGCTTTCCAAGCCATATATCAAACCTATACAAAAATTCCAAATTACTCTAAATACAAACACATGCAAAAGTCGAACTGATGTCTTGACCGTCTTTCATCCGATCTCCTGCTCGAATACCTGGAGATGGGGATGAAAGGGGGTGAGCTTGACAGCTTGTGAACAATATGTTTATAAATCGAAAAATAAGCAAAAGTCTTTTTCAAGCAATTTGCCATTTATAAATATTTCACATTCGAAAAATTTTATCAAAAACTCATTTTCAAACTTTTCAACTCTATCATAATCAATTTTACAAATTTCTGATTGAAAACTCACATTTCGCACTTCTCAAATTTCTCAAAGTTTTCACATCTCATAACAAAATTCAAATCATGAAAATGCATCACACTTAGAAACAATACAAGAACACATAACACATCAAATGATTTGGTTCGGTCCAAAACAGAACATATTGCACATTTCCGTATAGCGGTCCTGTGCAGCCGTGACGGAACGTACTACACCTTCCCGCATAGCGGTCCGGTGTAGCCGTGACTTATGGGAGTCCGAGATCGGAACTCCAGT
>JANSVB020000143.1:2496944-2510043 GCA_025504935.2 Erythroxylum haughtii | reverse complement strand
TTTGAGATTGTGCTTGAATTGCTATGTGCCTCAACTTATTGTCCCTTTGCAGATAACACAGGTGATGCAGCTAATGGCTTGATTTGGCTAAGTGGTGGAAGTGGAGAACAGGGTCTACAGAGTCTGAATTTTCAAGCTGCAAACACATTTTCATGGATGCAACAGAAGCTGGATCCAGCAATTTTGGGTAATAACCATAATCAGCAATACCAGGCTATGCTGGTAGCCAGTTTGCAGAACCTTGGAAATGGTGATCTTCAGAGACAGCAGCATGTGCAGTATCAACAGCCCTTTGTGTCTCATGAGCAGTCAAGCAGCCATAGTCCACCGATGCATCTTCAATATCAACAGCAAGCAATACAACGAAATATGCACCATAGCATGTTGCAGGCACAGGGCCAAATTTCAATTGAAAGCTTGCCCCAGCATCTCTCGCAGCAACAGTTTAACACTCTGGTGGACAATCAAGGACAACAAAGGCAACGAAATTACCATGATTCCCTTCTATTTCAGACTGAGCAGCTCCAAAGACAGCAATCAAATGTTCCTTCTCCATCCTACTCAAAAATCGAGTATACGAACTCAAATGCAGATATCTCTCTATCCAGTACAATACAGAAGATGCCTAGTTCTCTGTGTCCTGGAGCTAGTGAAAATCCTTTGGATTATTCAAATGGAGGTCAGTTCATGGTAAGTGAGCGGTTATCTCAACAGTCATGGGCTCCCAAGCATACAAATTCACAAGTTAATGCACTTGCCAATACAGTGTCATTCCCTAGATTATACAATGAGAAAGATGCTGTAGTGGAACATGAAAACTGTGAGTCTGATGTTCAGAATCATACAATTTTTGGGATGAATATTGATTCATCTGGACTTCTACTACCTGTCACAATGCCTAGATGTGGCTCTTCTTCAATTAAGGCTGATACGCCTTCTATGGCAGTGGAAAATTCCAGGCTTCAGAGTTCTATGTATGATTGTGTCCAAGACTCTTCTGAGCTCTTAGCTAGCACAGGGCAACAGGGCTCACCAACTCGCAGTCAAACCTTCATCAAGGTACAAGCCACAAGAAGTTGTAAGTGTTCCTTTTACAATGGGTCTTGGCTCAGTATTGCTACATAATTCTTTTTGCAGGTTTACAAATCGGGTTCGACGATTGGACGCTCATTAGACATCTCCCGCTTCAGCAGCTATCATGAACTGCGAGAGGAACTGGTTCAGATGTTTGGAATTGAGGGCAGATTGGAAAACCCTCATAGATCAGGCTGGCAGCTTGTATTCGTTGACAGGGAGAATGATATTCTTCTCCTTGGTGATGACCCATGGGAGTAAGTAACTTAAACAGAAAGCATTAAAATTTTACTTTTAGCATGTCTCATTGATATTATCTGTTCTTGTATATTGTTTCTATCCCAATTGCAGGTCATTTGTCAATAATGTTTGGTGTATCAAGATATTATCCCCAGAAGATGTGCAGAAAATGGGGGAACAGGGAGTGCAGTTCCTAGGTGGTATGCAGGGGAAAGTATGAAAAGTTTGCGCAGGGCTGTCCCTCACAACTGAAAGCTGTATGACATCCTTTCATTTATTTCACGGACTGCAAACAATTTAGACTTGAGAAAGAGAGCGGGGCCCTTGGTTTCCTGAGCTTTTCTCTTTAATGAACCTGTCTTTTGCCTGGATCAACTAGTTTGTTCTGATAGATTTGACTGTTTTAGCAAACTTAGTATTGATGGAATCATTTCAAATTCCCTAATAGGCTTCTATTGTCGGGTAATGTGGCAAAAGAGATCTTCGCTTCTTTATTTATGTTATGGTCTAACGTACCTCCTCGTTGACAAAATCCGGCCGCCAAAAGTGGCAAAAACTGAGAAGTACTCGAGGTTCAAGATTTGAATGATCTGCGAAAGGTTATAAAATTTGTTGTACACGGGTTTGCGGAATTAAAGAAAGCAGACTTGGGAAACAAACAGTCGAATGGTATTGTTTGACAACTCAAACCAAATGAGAGGTGGGGCTGCATGAAGCGAACTCCAACTTTGAGTGAAGCTGAAAAGAGGACCACGGAGAAAGTGGGTGTCCTGACCCGGATCCTTTGTCGCGATCAAGTAATGGACCTCCATGGTATTGCACAACATTCAGAAACTTTGGAAGCACGTTGGTGCAACCACTTCATTGGAGACTAAGGATGTTAATCACGAAAAACCATGGTAAACTACCAGTTCTCCTGGAAGATGAGGTTTCAAAAGTCGTGAAGGTCATCAAAAGAGATGGGTTCAACTTGTCTGTACGATTGAATTTTCTGAAGGGTTTTGGATTATGCGAAAGGACAGGAATATTAGATTTTAACTAGATTCTCTATCCATCCACCCGCATAAGAAGATGAGAGGAAGTTTGAGGCCCTTATAAATTGCAGCCCTTCCACTTGATAGAATATTCGAGCGTCTAGGTATAGCTTTTTGCACTCCCGATCGGCAGCTTCTGTTTCCCAAAGCCATTCAGACCATTGTCATCTTTTTTGACATATGTGACAACACTTTTTTTTTTTAATCCTAGGAGGGTTCTAATTGTAGAAAGGTATCTTTAAGTTACCCATTTTCAGACTAATCTTCGCTTAAATCAGATAGGTTCTTTATAAGAGGTAAAACTCTAACTTCAAGTTTAAACTGCAGCCATGTCTACAGAGCAATCAAAATAAAACGATAGGAATGGGGATATTAGAAGAGTCGGAGAAAAAGCTTCCATTCATGCTTTTTATGAAAAAGCTCGGCCATTTGATCTCTAGGGAAGTAGCTTGTAAGAATTGGAAGCCTTACATAATTTCTAGACAAGGTGTGATGATTTCTCATTTATTTTTCACTGATCATTTAATTGTATTTGGGAAAGCCACTTCGTCTCAAGCTGATAACATCCTCTAACAACTTCTGCAACTATTCAGGCCTTCAGGTAAATTTCGGGAAATCCAAAGTCTAGTTCTCACCCGTTGCAAGCAAACTAAATATAACTACTACTAATTACTAAAGACCTTGGCTGCAACTTAGGGATTCCGCTCTTACACTCTACAGTGCCTGGTAGGAAAGGGGTGGTGGGAATTTTTGTTGCATTGGACATTTATTAATTATCTTCTTTTAAAATTTATGATTAAAAAATTAAATTATGCTCCGATAATAAATTGACAAAATAAATAATTTAATTTAGTGAATTAAGGTTTATTGAAGAAAATGACATCTTTTTTTTTTAAATTAAGAAAATTAAGAAAATGACATCTTGGCAGTGTGGTCCGAGTACTCATTGAACATGTGATGTAAAGGACTAATAAGTTCCCTATAAATAACTATTAGGTCTTCTGTACATGTTTAAGTTTTACAAGTATCTAGTTTGTTTTGATCCATTAAGAGATATCTACATTTAAAAAAGTGTAGAAAGATTTTTTTTAATATAACAATAATATTTTAGTAAAAGTTTCACTAATATACGAGATTTGAAGAGACTCAAAAGTATGCAATCTTATCCTAACTAGTAAAGAAACTATTTTCGATACACCCACATGAAAAAACGTATATATAATAAGACAAAAAATGAAAAATTTAATAAAAGATACATTAAAATAATAATAATAATAATAAAAATAAAAATGTTAAGTAAAAAAAATACGTAGGCTAAAGAACACAGAGAGAAGTTAAACCAATAAGACAAGAGGTTTAAGATTTACAAGGTTCAACCGGTACTATGTTGTCATAAAATTAAAAAAATTTTAAAATATGTGGTATTAGGTTGTCATAAAATTAAAAAAATTTTAAAATATGATTGAATTGGACTTACCTTACCCATCAATGTTTCATTGAAAAAAAGGATACTATTAAAAGAAAATTAATTAGTTTATTTTAATTTGTAAAAACTGATTAGTTTACACAAATTTGTTGATTAATTAATAAATTGATCAATTTTTAACAACAAGAGTTATTAAAATAAATTGAACTAAAAAGTTAAAAATCAAACCAAAAAGTTGGTTAGTTCAAGGTTTTTACAATTAAGCTAACCAAACTTATTTGATTTTTTAATCATTGGTTAATGTCATTTTTAATAACTTTTGTAAAGGACGATTAAAAGTTTTAGTAACTTGTTCAAAGGTTGATAAACTTACTTAAGGTTTCTAGCTACTTAATCAACCACAAGGGGATAGTTTATGTTACATCTAACACGTGACATGAGAGTGATTCTATGATTGTATAAATTAGGAAAAGATTTTTTCTAAATATTTATAACGAAATCAAAGAAATTAATATATTTTTGTTTGAACATTACTAGAAAATCCTAGAGCCAAATTATGGGTGATAACTCCTTTTGTGACAACCTGAGGTACCTCCCTCTTTATTAAGAAGATAACTTGGTTGTGTTACCACCTTAGGATGTTTCGCAAGTAGGAGCAGTTAAATAGTATAACATATTGGTTCATATTGTTATAGAAAAGAGCCTAGTTTACATTGTACTACAAAAAAAGTTAATAGATAGTTGGAGAAAATATGGCCTAAAGGATATCCTCATAAATGAGGAAGATTGCATCCCTTTTTAATTCTCCAATAAAGCCAAAATGTCAAAAATAATTGAGGTTAGGCCTTGACATATGAGTGGAAAACCTATTTTTCTACTTAAATGGAGACTAGGAATGGATCTAAGAAACTTGAGGTTAAAGCATGTCCCAATATTAGTAAGATTTCATAACTTAGCCCTTGATATTATTCCATATAAGGACTAAGTTACCTACCAAGTTCTTTAGGCCAACCCCTTTATTTGGAGGGACATACAACAAATATAAATCAAATTGGCTTTGCTAGGATTTGTATAGAGGTTGATACAAATAGAAAGCTTCTAGAAACCTTGAAAATAATAAAATTTGAGGATGGTGGACAATTAAAACAATGTGAGATTTATCTACCATTGGAAACCTAAAAATCAATTGTAAGAAAAGGAATGGAAAAATACTAGCAATAAATTTCACTCAAACTTATTTGAAGAGTTGATAGGAATGAAAGGAATCCTTAATATAACCTTAAACATGATTCCTTAACAACCTCTACAAAAGTTCCTAAGTAGATACACAAATGCAGTTAATAAGCTCTCACATAAAAAAATGCTCTCAAATGGCCAATATGAAGGAAATAAGAAATGGACCATTAAAAATAAATTGCACTTCAGGAAGTCTTAAATAAGGTAGCAGATCTTGAGCCAAATAATTTGGAAAACAAAATGGGAACGAGGATTACACAAAAGCCCAAACAAGACTCAATAAAAGGAAATCTCATTAAATCTTAATCACTAAAAGGAGCCACTAGGAGAAATTCTAAGAAAGAAGCCAGGGATAGTCATGCTTCCACTTTTCAATGAACTTAACAATTTGGAATTTCAGGAATTTGAATAACTATAAAAAGTAACAAGTTTTACATAACTATTTGAGTTTAAAGAAACATTTTTTATTAGTCATTTGGATACCAAAAAAAGGAAACAAGATTCAGAGAGGGGCTATGGGTTTTTAACAAAAGTTTTGGTGTAATTAATAATCATTCCTTAAGCTACAATGGAAGAAAAATTATATCTTTTGACCCTGGTCAAATTTCACAACTACAACACAAACATACTAACTAATACATTTCCATATGACAATTATAGCTTCTTTGGTAAGAATGATTATCATTCTTATTTATGTTAGAAATTTGGAATTCTAAAGGAAAAGATTATGAAATGTTCTACATGTTGTTTTAAATACTATCATAACACTATCAATTATGATAGGAGACTTCAACTACACCTTGCTTGATCAAGAATAATATGGCAAAAAGTCCAAATTGAATACTTACGATAGGGATCTTAACAAATGCTTCAACCTGACTATGGTAATAGATCTAAGATATATAAGGCACTTTTACACATAGAGCAACAAGCAAGCAATTAGTTGATTCCTTAAAACAAATAAAATAAAATTGGTGAACCAATATTGATTGAAAATTCTTTACATAGCTGGACTAAATTTAGTTACCCCTTTAGATCTCTGATCATTCTTCAATGATGTTGAAATATAATAAAAACCAACTACAAGGAGCACCCTCTTCAAGTTTAACAATTACCTACTTGATGCTTTAAGCTTTGAGGAAGTAGTGACCAAAGGCCTTAGCTTCAAATTCAAGGGCTATGAAATATACAAATAACTCAAAAGTTAAAAGCCATAAAAGGTGGACTTAAAATCTATACCAGTAGTAGATATAAAAATATTGAGCTTTTAAAGAAGTAAGCTCTAACCAAGCTTAACCAAGTTTAAAAGCAGCTAAAGTTAAGTCCAAAGAATGAAAGCCTGAGTAAGCAGAAAAAGAAGCTTTGGTAAGCTATATGCATGCATTGGAGAATCACAACTTATTATTAAGGCAAAGTTTTAAGAACTAATGGCTAAGGGAGAGGGAAAAAATAAAAAATTCTTCTACAAATCCCTTATAACTATAATACATAGATAATATTACTGCAAACCCTCATAAATGAGTAACCTTGCTTATAACTTCTTTAAAGAAATTATATACATTATTAAGTAAGATGATTTCTTTGTATAAGATATCAAGCATCTATTCCTTTTGCCTATATTAAAGGACTATGTTGCCTAACTAACTAAGCTAATAATTGCCTCAGAGATAAAAGACTAATATCTTTAGCCTAGGTGTAAATAAAGCACTAAGACCTGAAGGTTTCAATACAAAATCCTTCCAAAAAGTTGATATAAAATAAGCAATTTGATCATTATAGCCACCATAGAGTTATTTGAAAATGGAATCATTTTAAAGGAATTGAACAAAACCTATATTTCCTTAATCCCCAAAACTCCAAACTCCTCTAACTTAGCTAACTTTAAGCCCATTTCTTAATACAATGTCATTTGCAGGATAATATCCAAGATCATCACCTCAAGATTGCATAAAACCTTTAAGGTATTAACTAAGGAGAATTTATCAAAAGAAGAAGAATTAGGAATAATATGTTTATTATTCACGAGACCAAACTATCTAAAGGCTCTAAAAGCATAAGGAAAGGAGACTTTTTATCACCATATCTTATCAAATTGTTCATAGAGTTCCTAATCAGGTTAATTTCTAACAATATTCGAAGGAGTAGGAATTTTAAATATCATTATAAATATGACAAGTTAAAGCTCCTTGGCCTATCTTTCTTAGATGATTTGTTGCTCCTCACTGGCTCCAATATGGAATCTATTAAAATCTTTGTTGATTCTTTAACCATGATTAAAGGTTATTTGTTGTAGTAATAAAAAAAGTAAAGTGTGGTTTTTACTTATTAACTGGTGATTCTCAAATTGCATACCAAATCTCCTAGCTTTTAGAATTAAAAAAGGAACAACTCTCTTTTAGAAACTTTTGCATCCTCAATATAATTAAAAGGCTCACATTTTGGGATTGTTAATCATTGCTAAAAAGATACATAGAAGATTGATCAATTGTTAGAACATATTATTGACATATGTTTGTAGACCATAGCTTATCACTTCAATAATCAATAGCTTGAACGTTTATTGGGCATCACATATGCACTTACATATTGCACTTACTTATTCAACTAATAAAAACTCTAAAAAAAATATTGAAATACTTTTTATAGACATGAAATAAAATAGAGTCTACTAGTGAAAAAGTTAAACAGATAGATCTTTGCACTTTAAAGGCAAAGGGAGGTTAAGGACCATATTTATAAAGAGACTCTTTGGCTTAAACGGATTCATACTTATTTTTTCAAAGGAAAAAGCATATGGAATGCAAAAATCAAGATGAATAATTCATAGATTGAAATATGACCATGTATAAAAAAGCATTAAAAACAAAGTAAGGATTCACAAAGAAACATGTTTTTGGTTTAACATTGTCATGATTTTGGACCCTATATAGGCTTCTAGAATACAAAAAATTAAGTTTATCATTTTCAAGGAATGAAAATGTTGAAACAATAATAAATGGGAGTATTTAGTGTTAATTTAAAAAACACTCAAGAGGATTTTCCCCAATCATGAACAACATGCCTAGTCAAAATCCTAATCAGCACAAAGAAGATCTAATAGTCCAAACTAAACATAACTCAAGGTAATTCACCTGAAAATCAAATATAAATATCTTAAAGTATATAAATCAACTTGCTATATGGTTTAAATTGGTCTAATAGAGAAATAGTGTGCCCAAGAATAGGAAACACTAGGCCATACCTAGTTTAATTGTGAATTCACTCATATGTAATGGAAATTGATTCTTACACTATGTAACTTGCACTCTAATCTGCGCAATTGGGATAACATAGTGGTTTGGGCAAACAAAAATAATGGTTCCAAGGAAACTCATACACAAATCTTTAGACTAGCATTTTGTTGTTTCATGTATGATACATGGAGGAAATGTAATCATAGACTACACAACGATGAAAATACCAAATGAACAAGAATTAAACCATAAGATTATCAATTTGATAAAGGAAAAATTCATGAAAAATGGTTTGGCATATAAAATGAGCTAAAACCTTTTATAACTACGTATCATTCAACTATTATAATAGATCTGCAATTATGAAACTAATTGAAAATTAAAAAGAGATTTTAATTGTGAAATTAATTATCCTTAAGATTACATCAAATCTAATTGAATAGTTAGGAGTAGTTCTGTGAATTGAGAGATTATAATTCTAAAATTATCAAATTCAATTAGGGTTACTTGATTAGATCTTGAGAGAGGGTAATCAAAACTTTAGGATATCAAGGATCAAGAATAAATTGAATCAACAAGATAAAAAGAAAATAAAACAAGGGTAGAGTAATTCCTAAGTCTCCAAAGTTTGATTAACCTTATTTTTATTTGTACCTCAATTGTTTAGTTGTTTATTTTTATTATTTATTTTAATTTCCATTATTTATTTCCATTTAAATCAATCTTTAGTACCTTAGAAAAAATTTTATTCAATTTATTAGGTGTCTAATTAGTTCTCGTGGGAATGATGCCTTTTGTACTACAAGTTACAATCTGTATATACTTACGGTATTGAAATTTTTTATTATAAAACTTATCAAAAAGAGGCACATGCTTTAATGGTGTAACCTACAACCTTAATAAAATTCATAGGATTAGGGGATAAGTTTGGATTTGGATGTCAAATATTAAAACAATATGGCTTGGTAATTTTCAAGTTATGATTGAGTTGTTGTGTTTATTAGATATGAAGGGAAAGGAACAACAAGCTCTTCCAAAATAAGGAAATAGAGTCTGAGAACTGTCTACAATTGGAAGAGAGAGCTTATCATTTCCACAAATATTTATCTTAAATATAGTGGAAGGCATAAAACTAGCTGGAATCTCTTAATTTTGGGTTCCACTATTGACTTCTCTTTCGTACTTGTTTCAAAATCATAGGTGCTTCCAAGTCTACGCTCATATCGAGTTAATCTACAATATTAGATATCTATGGAACTTACTTAAGTAAGTGTATAAGACCTAACAATTATTTATTGTAACCTTATTGGTTCTCCCTATTATAGGTTTAATAGGTATTTGACGTACATATATGGTGTCATTTTTCTCATTAGACTTAAGTACACTTAATTGTATCTTTTATTATACCACTTTATTATATTTATACCAAATCAATTTTTGATTTTTTTGTCTTAAATTTGAAAATTAATGATTAATAAATGTCCAATAAGAATTTCTAACATCCTTCTCTTTGGACAAATACTAATTGTCATCTTTGTAATAATAATCAAAGATAAGATTAATAAATTATATATTATATTGTTTGACCTTTGTAAAGCATTTGATGTAAAGATAATCCATCATTAGGTCCCATAAGATTTTCGATATTCGAAGATATTAGAAACATGTTTCATCAACATAGATCCAATAAAATCATGTATATAGATATATATATTAACTTTACTAAAAATAACGAGCAAGTTTGGAAAACAAAAATTATACTTGAATGACCTATAATATACCATGTTTCATTTTTTAGTCTTGATTTCTCCAAATTTTATACTAACTACAATAAAGGAATATGTTTCCTCTTAATATATGTTAAGCTATATTATAGAAACCTTTATAAAATTAAAATTTATATCCACTATGTCTCATTAACCCATAGTATTTTGAGATATCTAAATGTGCAAAAAAACATATGATCAAATTCAAACCATATAGACCTAATAAACTATCGTATATTTAAGATTGAAACAAATATTAAGACTTTAACTTATATTATGACACTGAAAAATAATATGTATAATGGAGAACAAAATATTGATCATTAATATATAAATAATATATTCATAATACATAAGAAGAATACTTTATTTGGACTAAATAAATAATCATTCTTAACTAAAAGTGTCAAATGAATTCAAAACAAATATACCGAAAATGAGTCTATAAAAAATTTAAGGAGAATCCTTTAATTAAAGGATTAGCTAAATGTCAATTAAAACATGCTCCACTACAATGTCACTTTTTTTTGTACAAGTTCCTTTATAGTCAAATATTTGACCTCTAAATAAACCTTATGATATTCTTATTGTTTTCATAAAGTTAAATTGAAATAATAGTAAATAAGAGACTAGAAGGAATCAACCTATGGAAAAGGAAAGATCATATAATTGGCCTAACCATTAAACTAGCAATTACATCCCTAAAAATATAAATATTGATATTTATAAAAGGCTAAATGGTCTAACAATTGAAGCTCAAAGACTTTGTAGGTGATTAACTAATAGAGTTTGGCATTAGGTAGTTATAATAGTTGAATGATGGCATTTTCGTGACTTAATTGAAATATGCTCATCAATATTATATTTCATTATTAAATATTGATTATTGATGTAATAGCTGGTATCCAAACCTACTAAGGGATTAAAGTGTTAGATTACTAAATTACATCATAATAGAATGAATTTGGTGCATCTAGGATATAATTTTATGATTTCATTCACATGCATAATATAAGCATACACACACGAATGTTGATTTAGAAAATTGCACTTAATTGACATGTTTTGAGGTATGAAATTTTCTAAATAATTGTGACATGATTATGCATTTCTAATGTCTTATATTTTGATTTACCAATAAAAATAATTGATGTATTATAATCAGAAAATTGGAGTTATTTGTCACAATTGGAAGATCGATGGATTAAAATGTACATTTAGACTAGGAAAATTTTCAAGTAGTAAGACAATTGACATGTGGAAATTTAAAAGACTAAGCCTATAAATTGAGTGACATATGGCCTAGGAACTAAGTGACATATGGCGGCCTAAAGAGAGGACATGTAGCTAGCCTAGACACTTGACAAGTGTCCTTAAACTCATCCTCCACTTACACCACAAGATATACACATGACAAAGCCTTTTCATTTGTTGTTTCTATTGAAACTCTCTCTTTTTCCTCCCTCTGACTATCAAAATTTCCTTTTGCTTCATATCTCTGTTTTTTTTCCTAAATCCTGTTTAATTGTCACACCAAAATCCATGCAAAAATCCTTCATAAAGATAGTTATAGAAGCAGAACATTGTTGTAATTGCTGTCATCTTCTTGTCTTTGCTAAAACCAGCCTACTCCTATCTTATCTTGAGATGATCTTGCATGCATGTGAGGCAAAGTAGGCTTGATACATTAAGGCGGCATGTGAATTGAACAAGTAAGTGAAATACTGAACTATCATGGCATGTGTTATCAAAAATTATGATGACTGATTAGAGATAGATTGAATGTGGTATTGGTGTTAACATTATGCTGGAAAATGATGAATAAAAAGGGGCATCTTTTGTTATGTTTTTGGATGCATGACAATAGTGGTTTATGGATTATTATATGGATGATTCAAGATAGGATTTGAAGTATAATTAATGATGAATTCATGCTAAAGATAGGTGTTAATGAAGTGTTTTCAAATTTGGAAAAGTTAGGATTGCAGTCTTAACGAAGTGTTTTCAAATCTGGAAAAGTTAAGACTGAATGTATGATGGTATTAAATGAATGGTAATGAAGCAAATGAGTAGATTTTTGTGGGATTTAATGTAATCAATATGGAAGCCATACTAGAATGAAATGAAATAGCTTTATAAGACATGAATTCTGGAAAAATTCAAGTAGTAGTGAAGTCTCTAAGTATGTGAAATTCATGGAGAATTAAGGAAGAAAGACTGTGCGGTGCATGATCGTGGCCTGATTACTTGCCTTTTGTCATGATCGTGGCAAAGTCCCCCACAATCGTGGGCCTAGTTTTAAATTGATTTTTTGTGTGTACATGTTTAACCAACCGAGGAAATGCCACTCTAAATTGGCATAATTGGTCTTAATTTAGGCTTGGAATGAACTAGATTGTTGCTTGATGGTTAAGAGCACGATAAGTTTAGGTTAATTGATGTCATAACTTACAGAATGTACTGTTTTGGTGTCAACGTAACCAAATCTGGAAATAATGATGTGATGAAGGAATAAAGGTATTCTTATGAATGCAAACATTATCTTAAGGATTTGAATAATATGTATTAGGTATGGATGAATGAGAATTTGGAAATTGTATGATTGTATATTGTTAGAAAAGTTTGGTGAATGTATGATTGATGAATTTGGAGTAAATCAAGCTTACTTAAGGTATAAACCCGATTGCAAACTAGTTGTATACAAGCTATAATGTTTGAATGGTCAAGATATTGTATGTGAATACATACTTGGAAAGTCAATTGAGCATGCATTGAAACATAACATATATACATGTGCATGATTGTATATTCATATGATCAAACAAATTAGTGATTTGTGAACTATGTGTGTATTGCATGATGATAGACGCGCAAGGTGATCATCTGTAGCACCCCACTCCCGCGAGACCCGAACCCGACATCTACAGTGATATCCGAGCCCGTGACCCGCGAGGATGGTATGCTAGAGCGATCAATACAATTTAAAAACTCATTATGGCATCTTTTTTTTTTCTTTTTGAAAACACTCGAGTGCGCAGAAATCATTAACAATTTGGGCCCGCGATATGGAAACATTTTCAATCAAACACT
>JANSVB020000143.1:2463580-2474156 GCA_025504935.2 Erythroxylum haughtii | reverse complement strand
ATTGAGTGAACCATCGATGATGGTTACCTCACTGAGTTCGCAAAACTCACCCAAAATTTGTAATTATTTTTCAGGACCTAGAAGAATACCCCGTTAGGCAATGGGCTTATAGCAGAGTGAGAAAAGAGGTCGGGATCAGTTCGCGTCGGCATTAGTGTCTGTTAAAATTGTACTTTCTGAATTTTTGTACAAATGATTAGGTCATGTTGTAAAGTCAACAGATTGAATTAATTTGTATTTATAAAAAAGGGTCCCCGTGGTCATTGTAATTACCGATGATTGTTTATGTTAATTGTTTTCCGCATTGTGTATGTTTGTGTTTTCAAAAAAATTGATACTGAGTTTTGACTGAGTGATGTAACACGCCTCCCTCGCAGGATGCAGACTCAGATATCATCATCGATGTCGGGTTCGGGTCATGCGGGAGTGGAGTGTTACATATTATCACCAATATTTCTACCAGGGATAAAAGCATATTAGGACTAGCTAATGTGACCACTATTAGGACTAGTTAATAAGACCACTGAGAACTATCTTAATTCTTAAAGCTAAAATTCTTGAAATTATCTTACGGACTATATTGCTACTAGCTATGGACCTATAATCTTGAAAGAAGGTAGGGTTTAGAAGTTTTAGAACAGGAAAAATAAATGTCTTATTTAATTCATTGAGGAAGTTCCCTAAGCTAGGTTAGACTTTTAGGCCTAACCTAACCTAATTAAACTTGACCTAACCTATTTGTATTTAACTAAAGCCTAATTAGACCTACACTTAGTCCAAGCTACTTAACTTGAAGCCTGATCGAGCCTAGGCTTAGGCCAAGCCTCTCAAGCTTAAGCTTCAAAAATTTTTTTGGTTGGGCTTAGGCCATAGAAGAGCCAAGCCTGGCCCAAAAAGTTGCCATTTCATACTTCTGATATGAGTGTTCTCCCAATAATTTATGAAATCAAGACTTAGGTCTATCTTATTCAGAACTAAAAAATAATTCCAAGTTTTATATTACTTTAAATATGTGATTATAAATAATTCTAAATTTAAAAAATAACAAAGGCAATCATTACAATTCATAATTGATAATACAAAATGGACCTAAGCTCAAATTTTTACCTTATTCAAGCTTTTTTAAATCCTTTTTTTTCCCTTAAAACATTGGTCCTGGGTAATAAAGAAGTGGTGCATATGATATTACCCTCTAGCCCACCTAAAACAAAAGAAGAAAGAAACCCAAATTAAACTTATGGATTATATAAAATAATTTGAAAAGCAGTAGGCCTATTAACACAAAATCACCTTGTAATTAGAGATAATATTAGGTCAGATTAAGCTTAAATTAGGGTTTATATGGGAGCTTGGACTTAGCTTGTGACCTAAACAAAGTCGAAATTTGTAACTCGATTAGGCTTAGATGGCCCAAAGCCCGATCGAGCTAGCTAAGTCTAAAATTATATAACAATTATTTAATTTTTTTAATTTGTATTAATAATTTAAAACAAGTTTTAAAATCAATTTTAAATTCTTTTATCCTCTCTAAATTGTTACCTCTTTCAACCAAATAAATTTAAGCTTGGAAGCAACTTTCTTTAAATATCCACTCATATATATATATATATATATATAATTTCCTAAATAGCCAAAAAATTCTAGTATAAAAACTATTAAATAAATTAATAATCAATAATTTTATTTTTCAATAATATTTAATACAATCTGAGACATATATCTAACTGTAGTTTTATTATAATTTCCATAGCAAAATTACAAAATAAGTTGATGTTATATTTTATATAAATTAAAATCAATTTCAATTTAAAAATGGCATAATGTAACCCTTTTTGTAAAACTTACCTATGTGTCTTACAATTACATGTGAAATCATAGTTCTACACATGCAATAAACTTTAGGCCCTTTGACATTAAATATGGTATTTATGCTACAGTCCAATATAACAATATAACAGTAGATACTAAAGTTACTAAGAAATCTCGTGCAATTTTTTACATCATTGGATAATCAACTCCATGTGACTTCCATCATGATAATATTGAATTGCATATTTTCAATTGTGGTCATAATACGTGCCTCCAAATAATTGTCTAACTCCATCTTATTGCAAGAGATGAAGATAAAACTGAAATTGATTCTAAAACTAAACTACTACAATCTTGATCTTCTCCAATCTTAGTTTATAAGTATTAAACGTCTTATTTTGAATTTGTTTAATGATATCGACATGTGCTTAAACTTGATTATCACATAACTTTTGATAATAGAAATATAGCCATTCCATCTTATATCTTGGGTCCAACACATAAATGACTGTCATAGTTTTTCGTATCATATATTAATAAGAATTGAGTTTCTCCATCATTTGCTATCCCAGAACACCTCATCAGGATAAAAAAGAAGTCCAATTAGATCATGCTTGTTTGATCTCATACATGTGGCTAAAATGAATGTGCAAACTTGGATATTTTTTCTTAAGAACAATATAGTAACATTATGAAATATAGCCAAATTCACACAAATTTCTTTAGCCAACTTATATTGCTCTTTTATTGGTAAGCAAGCATATTGAGAATATCTATTTCTCAACCTAATGAACACATTAGTACACTTGGTTGTTGAATTTAAAATCTTGAATAATGAGTTCCATCAGGACAAGCAATCCAAAACTAGCAATCCAAAACTAACTTCTTCATACGTGGACCATATAGTTATCCTGTAGTTTCTTTATTTTGTATTTAACTCTTTTAGGTGTTTCACTCTAATCCTCTATATTACTCTAGATTACGTCTATCGCTTCACTATTAAATTCATGATATATGCAAAACAACTTATATAAAATAATCTTTTACCAATCAAAAAGCTCCCAACTCACGACTTGTTTTTTAACTCTTAAGATATAGCTTCATTTTTGTTACAATTATTCAAATTTATGATTAAGAGCTTAGTGTCAATATTTTAATCCATTAAGCACTTAACCATTATAATTGTCAAACTTTTATTTGTATGCGACATTGATAGCTAAATAAACTTACCATTTAAAATAATCAATAAATAAAAGATAAAAATTAAAAAATATTATTTACTCATGAGTCAACTATATAAAGTCCAGTAATTATCAATATAGTATGTCGTTACTACCATATAATTACTCTTTCAGTTGTTAGTTGACCATATATTTAATGTAATGGCTACTCGTCTGTGAGTACTCGATAATGTCTTCAATACCAAATTCTCTTAATTGTTGTAAATCGTAAATATATCTTTCTTCATGATATTTGAACTTGGGATCTTGAAGGCCAATTAAAGTGAGGTGAGCAACATCTTGATGTTTTTGTTATCGATAATAGAGTGTGATTTTCATCACCATTGATCATATTAGCTAGCGTTAACTTCGATTTTTTGATATTATAAACTATGGCAATCATTTCACTCCTACCCTTTATTAGGTTAAGGGTCATCAAAAATATTTGACCTTTTAATACCATCTTCCTTCCATTGTATAACTCCATGTGCCTGTTCAAATGAAAAGATCCACCTTTAAAACCCTTGACCAATATCTCTTGACAATGCTTGCATTTGGTCATTTTAACTCTATCAGTTAATCTACTCTTGAAATTTTGATTTTAAACATCACTTCTTAATGAACTAGTTTGTTCATCCTAAATCGTTTCTTCATCTGGTATATTGATAGGTATAATATCAAAATTTTTCTTTGATATACTGCTTAGTACCATATTAGAACTCTCCATTAAAGGATTATGTTCATCCATACGAAATAATCAACCAATGAAACATGATGTTATCCAACATATATGATTTATGAATGGTGCTTCCAATAAATATGATGCATTATATAAACAATATTTTCGAGAGAAGAGCAATTCATATAAACAATGTTGATAGGAATTCCAAAATTTATCTATATCAATAGATTATTATTATTATTATTTCTATTTTTTCCCCTATTCAAGTTTACTAAGACTAAAGCTTCCTTAAACCTCATTTCAATTTAAATAACGTCATATTATGCTACCAACCATATGCAAAGTTATGTTATGAGATTTAAAGGTAATAAAAAAGTGAAAATTGGATATAAATTTCAGCTTGATTAATATTGTCCTTGTCCACATCAACAATTTAACATTTTGGTATGTATAAATAAATTTCCTCACAACCTTGTCAAGTTTACAACATGACCAGTAGAGTTTAACATCAAATATTAAAAATAATCAAGGTATAGTAAGTTAGTTTTAAATAATGATAAACGAAGAAAGTTAATTCCCAACTCTTTTCTCAGCCAAAATGGAAACTAAAAGAAAAGATATAAAAGAATAATTAATGCCTTAGATTTCAATTCTTTAGTCAAAATTGACATTCAAATGCATGGACCACCATCCACACCTACTAAGACGATTTGAAAATTTGCTTCGAATAATTTATTGATGTTCTAGTTCTCGTCCTAAAGATTAGATTAGCCTCAAGGTTCCTACTAGGAGAATACAACTATCATTAATTGGATAGTGTAGATACTAGACTTTCTTACCATTTCTTTTTCAAGACAAATGTGGTATGTGCAATCTTCAAACGCAACTTATACATGTGATTATTGGAATTTGACATAATAGAATTCAGAGAAGTTATTTCCATGCATTTTGTAACTTGGAAATGAAATTAAATTATAAAGATAACTAAAAATATTATAATACATCAAGAGATGAACTTGTCATCATCATTAACATCCAATTAAAGTCCCCCTAAGGTAAGGGTATAGGAAGGTCTGATAGTATATAGTTTTACTCTTACCTAGTAAGGAGGCTATTTCTGACAAGAGATGAACTCTTGTTTCTGATTATATATACTGTTATAAATGTTACTAAATAAAAGAAGATGAAGAAAATTAAACTAAAATTGCTAAATAGAACACAAGGATAGTACTGTCAATGCAAAATATGAATGCAATTAATACGTTCACAGTATATGACTATGCATGCAAATCATTTCAGAATGATGTATAACTGTGCATGCAAATCATATCGCTATGGTATGAATACCCATGCAAATCATTTTAGTACTAAGCTTCTTTAATATAAGATAGGACTGAAAATCATTTCACCATTGTGGGAGGGAGAAGAAGTGTAACATCCCATTACCTACGGGGAGGCTAAAATAGTAAATATGAGTGATTAATGAGAGATTATAAATGCAT
The DNA here is from genome assembly GCA_025504935.2 of Erythroxylum haughtii. Taxonomy (NCBI): domain Eukaryota; kingdom Viridiplantae; phylum Streptophyta; class Magnoliopsida; order Malpighiales; family Erythroxylaceae; genus Erythroxylum; species Erythroxylum haughtii. Next base: position 2,468,943 of record JANSVB020000143.1, on the reverse strand, counting down.
TTTCATGCTCATGCATAATATGTCATACAAATACACATGAATAGTGAAATCTTGCACATGAAAATAATTGTACATGCATTCATGGATAATTTCGGGTATAATTGAATTGAGTTGTGATATATTGGGAATCTTGAAATTTTTATATTGGAAATTTTATTGGTGAGTGTGATTGTTATATTTTTGAATTTTGATGAATTTTAGGAATAATTTCAGAAATTTTGGATTATTATAGAAAATAGAAATAGGAATCAAATGATATTGGAGATAATTGTAATATAAGGAGGAAGTTAAAGGAATTAGTTCAAAACAAACTTAGTTAGAGCCTCATATATTACATAGGTGACAAGTGTCACTGACTTAGTTAAGTTGTTTTTTTATAGTTTTGTTAGAAACTACGTTATGTTCTCTGGGAGTTAAAAGACTAAGTACTATGTGCTAGTTATTTTCTTCGTAGCCACCTTAGTCAAATTTCTTCCAATACACAAAGTTTTTCATCAAATATCCTCCAAGAGTTAACTTTGTTTTTCCTTATCCTATACCACTCCCACTTTGCTATCTGTTTCTTCTGCCCTAAGTTGGTCAATTTATACAGTGGTGCACGTAAATTGCATGGAGTTTAGGGCTTTCGGATAGTTGAAGATCTTGGAATTTTAACAAGTAAGTATTGAGTAAATCCTTTAGAGTTATTGATTATGAGATAAATTCTATGAATTTACTGACATTTGCATGATCATGGAATTTACGTACATCTTCATGAACACTATGCTAATAGGATGAAAAATATGGATAAAATGTTATTTAGTATTTGATGGTTATTAGTAATTAGGTAATGTAGAAATGATTTTTGGAGTTAGAAAGAGCAATGAAATGGTGTATGGGATTAGTGTAGAAATTTATGAAAAGATGATATTTAGATATGCTATGTTTCTCTTCACTGTGAATATATAGATATGTATATATATACATACATACAAATATATATATGTATATATATATCTATATATATGTATGTATGTGGGTATGTGAAAATGTGAGTGTTTTAGAGATGACCAAAAGAATGATGTTAGAGTTAACGAATAGTTTGTAAAATGATGGTCTGAGATGAGAATGAGTGTATAAATGAAAGTTGAGAGGAAAAATAGAGAATGTGTACAAAAGTTGAAATACAAAGAATGGTGAAAGGCATATGGCAGAACATGAATAGGATAAATCATTGATTTTTGGCTTTCGATGGAATTTGACTAAACTTGCATATTTAGGTGTAGTATGAATTTGTTGTATTGATTTGAAGGGAGATGGAGTAGGAAGACTAGGAATGAAACTGGAAATGTTGGATTAGTGATGGAAGACACCTTAGAGAGGTTGGCTGAGAATGAAACAAAGAAGAGAGATAAGAAAGGTAAAATTTTGATCTACACTTCCTTGATTAAACTGTATTGATTTAGGAAGATTTTGACAAAATTGTCTTCATGAAAGTTGTATATCTTTCTTTTAGCTTTCCATTGATATAAAGTTTTCAATTTTTTGAGTTTTGAATCAAAAGTTATAGAAGCTAGAATTTGGGTATGCGACTCGGGTTAAAGGGTAAAAGTCGTTATCGTGCAAATGCACGATAATGACTTTGGAGGTTGAATAGCGAAAGTCGCCGACTTTGAAGTTTTCAGGGGTGATGAATATCTGATGGTTTTTTGGCAATATCTTATTTGTTCCACCTTCAAATGAGATGAGACTTAGACTATTGGACTCGTAAGAAATTGTTCTACCTCTCTACCAAAAATCATAGCCATCTAAACTACATTGAGAGAGATTGAGTGAAAAACGTGGATGAGTCTGACTAGTATGCTTTCACCCAATCTTTGTCTTTATCTCTCATGCCTATGACTTCTCACCCTCACACCTATGACTCACACACACCCATGAGTTTCTCCCTCACCCCCATGATTTTAATTGCTAGGCTGATGTTTATTTGTCACATCAAGTTACTGTGCTCTCCTATAGTAGCCATAAATTGATTTTTGATCTAAACACTCAAGAGAGGTTTGCAAACTGAATAGTCCTGTTTCTTTTGACGATAACTTCTTCTCTAGATGTCAAAATGAGAGTCTCTTTGATTTGACGTAAACTAGAGACATAGGGCTACAAATCATATGAAGAAGTGAAATAGAAATTCAGACTCTAAGACTTTCAATTTATGGATGGAAATTGAATCTAGTGTATTGTTTCAGAATGAGAACAATCCGAAAATATTAGGAGAATAACTTTTAGATTTCTAAACTAAATTGAATGATTTTGGTGTCATTAGAAACTTAAAAAATGGAAGAACAATTTTCTAGAAGAGAGTATTGCCAAATTACTTCTTTTTCATTGTCGAAATAATTAAGAAAAGTAGACCAGAAAGTTACTTTTTAGGAAAAATCTGAAAGCGAAACAATGAGAAATGAATTGTCATTTCAATGGTTTCATTGAGGCATAAACCTAAGTATAAATTATACTTAGGTGAGTTTTGTTATGGGATTGATTTTGTGAAGAAATTGATGGAAAGATACCCAGGATTGTCATAAACATGCATTGTACATATTTCATTACATATATGTGCATTGTTAAACACTTTTAATTGTGCAAATTGTGATATATGTGTATGTTATTTGTTATAGAGGAGCAACTGGAATGTCAGTATCTAGACATTGCTAGAACTTCCAGGTATTAGCTTTGGGAGCAACCTGTGAGTAACCTGGACGATCTCACTCAAATAAATATTTGTTATATATTATGTTTAAAAAATTGAATGAATATGTCTTGATTGTTGGATTCCGAACAATGAAGGTCCAATGATTATGATATTTGATTGAGATATTAAAGTGCTACCTGAATGTGAATGCGACGGACTAAATGTTTATGATATGATTGATTGCGAAAAATGCATTCCATACATGAATGCATGATTAGATAATGAGAGTTGTGACCTAAGTAGCCAACGTGAAAAGAGCTTTAAGCTCAGTTATGCGCATCAGAGCCTCAGGCTCAACATTTAATAAGCTCGGTATCTACAACGGATACGGGATAGTACTGAAATGAGTCGAGTGTCCCTAATAGATATGAGACAGTTTAGGCACTTGGTCACAACAACGTAATAATTAGAAATGAGTCATATGAGCATTTCATATGCATTTTAATAAGCATGTTGATTGTTTGAAATGCCAAATTGGTTTTCTCTTAAGTGAAAATGTGATATGTTTTCAGTTATGCAAAAATACAAATATGTGAAATATATGTTATATGTGTTGACGTGATGCATGAATTGAGTAAACCATCGATGATGGTTACCTCATTGAGTTTGCAAAACTTACCAAAATTGCAACATTGAATTTTCAGAACCGAGAGACGACTCTAGCTTTTGAAAGGCGCTACAAGCAGTATAGAGTTGTGATTTGGGAAGAGAAGTCATGGCTCAAAAATTGGTCAGTGGAGTTTTGGACAGCTTAGATAGATTTTGTGTATTTCCTCCTTCATGTAGCACTTTTGTATTAGGCTATGATGATGTTCATGTAAGGAATGTTGCAAGACATATTGTAAACCTTTGGTTTTTATGAAAGGAAATGAGGAAAAAATTTGTTTTTAAAATATTGTGATTTTCTTATGATGCTTTATAAGTGAGTAAAGATATGATGCCATGTTAAGTGAATGTAGTGATTGAATGTAGTGCACCGTTGTCTTAGGTTATGTACTGAAATGACCTCCGGACATTCCGGTATGTATTCTAAGGTAAAGGGGTGCTACAAAACGAGTCCAAATCTTCCAATTGTAGATAATAATATGAAAAAGTAAACTCTTGAATTTTAGTGGCTAGAGATCACCCTATCATTAGCATGTTAGAGAGTATTATGACTATATTAATGAAGAGGATTCAAATTTTAGGGAACAATAAAAGATGGAAAGGAGACATTACACCTAAAGTGACGAAGAAATTGAACAAGAATAAATTGAATTTAATAAAATGAAAGTTATTTAGAATGGAGATAGGAAACATGAAGTGACCAATGGAGATGATACATATGTTGCCTAATTAGCAAAGGAGAAGACATGGGGTTGTAAGCCATAAGAACTCTAAAGGTATTCTTGTAGTCATACCATCAATATCATATTCCATGCCAAGCAACAGTCTGAGGAATATATGGATGGGTGTTGTTGTAGAGAAAGGTTAATAGAAGTTTATAAGAATATATAGAAACTATTTAGTGGTAAAAAAATTATAACCACTAAACATTGATGAAGAGATTCATCTAACAAAGAATAAAAAAAAAGGATAGAACAAAGAAAATGAAGCTTGTTAAAGGCTTTGACAAAATAGGTAATTCCAATTATGTGGCAAATATAAAAAACTTTGTCATAACAAGAAGCTACAAAGGAATAAATAATACTTCACTTCATTTCAATCAAGTTAGAGCTGAGGTTAGATTAAAATTAATATGTAATTTATCAAATATTTTTTTCATTAATACCTTTGTGACTATTAAATAGTTGACTGCAGCTAATAAATTTCTAACAATAATAATAAATTTATAATAATTCTATACATTAATTTCTAGTAGACAACCTTATGAAGTAAGTGGAGATGAGGTTAGTTTAACTCTAATATGTGTTTACCATATATGGTTATTTATATATATGTGTTTTTTTAAAATATAAATGACATTATTTTTATATAAATATGGTCATTTACATCAACTCCAACATTAAGGATAAAAAAAATTGGTTTACTTCATTCAAATACTTGCCAATTATCATTCCAATTAAGAGGGTTAAGATAGAAGGGCACTCAAGTATTACATCACACCAATTACAAGAGAGAACTTCAAATTGTAAGGATGCTAGAAATTCAAGCAAACAAGCAACTAATACTTAAATTAGAAGTCAATAGAGTATAAATGACAATTAATTGTACATTAGTTAGTTTGCATCAATTTTTGGTTGGATCTATAGTCTTTTAAGTCATTAATTGTCAAAATAAACTAATTATTATTAATCAAATTTGTATTTTTTGTATAGAATGAAACATATTCTACTTGGATCCATAGTCTTTTATAAATAATCGTGGATAGTGATTATGAGCTATTAACGTCTATAGATCTATAATTTTTTTCTTTTTATAATGTAACATCCCATCACCGATGGGAAGGGTAGAATAGTAATTTGGAATGGGATATGAATGTTTAAAAATTTGCCTTGATATATTCATGCATACGCATACAACTGAATAATGAATTTTGCATATGTAAATGACTATACATGCATTCATGACATTTCCCGGTATTTTGGTCATAAATGTGATTTTTGTGAAAAATATGATTTTTGTGCTTGAAAAG
>JANSVB020000143.1:2433169-2448204 GCA_025504935.2 Erythroxylum haughtii | reverse complement strand
TACATGGAAATCAGTATCTTATCATAATCCCTAAAAATCAGGGATTTATATGAATCCTATACAATCTTCTAGATACTGCTACATAATCCGACAGAAATAACTTGAACATTGATCCATTTGTTGCTAGCTGAAGGTTGATATGAAATAATGGCTAACAGTACTTGCATATTTATATTTGATCCTGTCAACTAAACCTCTAGCTGACATTGAATATTAAACATATATTGTTAGACACTGCTTGTAATGTCTTATTAAATTGTTTTGTAGTTTCTACTGGTAGGTATAGCAATTTATTATTCCCCTCCATAATTGATAGTTTTGATTTCTTAGTATCATCAAGTATTTTCCAGATTGGATTACAACTACTTGAATTCTTGTTTTGCTGTATTGGTTGTCACAGCTGGCATTGTGCTTTTCCTCCTAGTTGAGAAGGTGGTCAGGTATGTTGAAAATAACTCCACTGAGACTAATGCATGGAGTCATGGTCATCGCCACCATCTTCACAAGAGCAGTAGGAAATTGAAGGATGCGTATAAAGTTCACGAAAAGAGTCAACCACACTCTTCAAAGGAATGTGGAGCAAAAGGTTCAGAAGACGTATCTGACAACTCTGTGAATGGTGTTAATATGACACAAGATGCATCTCTTTTATGTAAGGTAAGATAAGGAGATAATATATTTTAGTTTTAACTTTTCGGCAATCAAAGTTCGCTATGATATCAAGCATCATTCTTAGGTTTGGAATGATGCAAAATAATCTAAAATTTGAACTTTAGGCAGTCGAGATTGTAGAATATCAGGAAATGTGCTACAGAAAAAGGTTTGACCTAACAATTAGGTGGCTTCTGTGCATATGCAATATCTTGTTATGCTATTAGAAGCTCTCTGGTACTAATGATTACTAAATTTGAAAATATACGGTGTTGACATGTTGCATTCTAATTATTATGTATAGTAAGGAAGCCTGAATGACTCTCTCTCTTTCTTTTTCCTCTATGCTCTGCAAAAGGAGCCCTAAGGTTCAGTATGACTAACAAACATAATTTTCACCCCAAAATGAATGTGACCAATTGACTTCCTTCGATTGTCAGAGAAACACTATGTTTGACAGCACGGATGATGAAACAGATAGAGATGCTTCAAGAAACTCTAGTGATAGTATCAAATCCTTAAACAAGAAAGATACTGATTTTCACCCATCAAGCCTTGTGTTTGGTTATCTTAATCTCTTCTCTGATGGCGTTGTAAGTATGGGTTCCTTTTTCCTTGTATTGCCTTATTCTCCTATTCATAAAGCATGCCGCAGTACTTGTGTCAAATTAAAAGTTTCTTAATTTGTTTGACCTAAAGAACTGCATACAGTTTCTATATGCAAGTTATGTTGATATGACAGCACAATTTCACTGATGGAATGGCTTTGTGAAGTGCATTTCTGGTTTATGGATCAGTTGGTGGATGGTCTAGAACTCTATTTTTGCTTGCTCACGAGCTTCCTCAAGAGGTTTGATTGCTCCCTTTTGTTCATTGATGTAAACAAATTTCATTAGTTTGGTGGTATCTTTATGCTGTTGATGTCGGACAAGGACAGCTATTTCAAAATTAAATAAGAACGCTATCTCTATAGGTTGTGAAAAAAGTAAGTACACATATTTCTTTATTAATTTTATTGAAGAAAAAACCTAAAAACTTTTGTTTCAAAAAGATAGTAGTTTCACTATAGCAACTCCTGAAATCACATCTAGGACTTGTAAAGAAATAGGCATTACGCTTAATTTCTAGGAATCACTCTTAAAATGAGAAAGCATCACACTTTCACACGAAAATTCATAACCTGAAAAGTATCTTTACTCCCATGTCATTGAAACATTTAATCTTACATATGAATTTTGTCCTCTTGGTCTTAATCCTACCTAAAGAAGAACTCTTTAACTTAAAGTACTCGAATAGAAATTGGATAGGCTCTAATAAGGATTCTTATTATTTCCTAATAAACTTAGATCATAGGCCAACAAAGATAAACTAAAATAAAAATACTTCAAGTCTGTTTTTAATTAAGGAAAATTATTAAGTAAAAATACAACTAAACTAACTTTTGTTTTGCATTACTCTCCGTGACTTGTCGAGAGTCAACCTATGATTAAAAGTTGTTATCCATTGTCTCTAGCATGTATTGTCTAACTTCCTTGTCCTTCATTATCTTCAGCCCTATTGCTAGAATTTTCCTCGTCTACACTTCAGATTGCTGGCCCACTATGTTCTCTGCATTAGGATTTTTCGTCCTTAAAAACATTTGTTAAGGCTGTTCAAATTCTCCAGAATTTGCAAAATTTGATTCGTCTTGCTTTTGGTCATTGAACAGTCCCTTTTACATCACTCTACAATGTGTTGACATTGCCAAACACAAAATTTGATACCAAATTAGTTTAGGAGGTATAGAAGATATATCTAGTAGGTAAAAAATGATGAAAATTGGAAAATTTGGGCTGCTGGATTTCTGTTAGGTTTGCTGAAATTTGAATTTCAAGTTTGAAATTGGAGTACAGAATGCTGAATTCTAGCCTGAAAATTCTCTCTTCTCCCTTCATAATTGATATATATATTTGTTTGAAATATTTGGTCACTTAATCCTAATCCTACCTGAACAAGGACTCTTAATTTAAAATACTCCTCAAAAAATTAAATCTTAATCTAATAATAATTATTCTTATTATCCTTCTTGGAAAAAGGCAAATTCATGGTCAAATTTTACTGTACAGTTTAGGCACTTGGTCACAACAAAGTAACAAAAGGAAAAGTGAGTCTCATGCACACTGCATATGCATAATATGAATAATTAAATGGTAATGAGTGCAAAAATGTGAAATGTTGTGAATATGATTGTGTGTTAAGTGACTGGGTGAGCCATCGATGATAGTCACTCATTGACTTCGCAAAAACTCACCCAAAATTTGTAATTATTTTTCAGGATCAGAAGAATATCTCATTAGGCCAACGAGAGTATACCTACAGCTTAAGTGAAGGATAAAGGTTGGGATCAGTTCGCGTCTGCATTTGTGTTTTTCCTAATTTGCACAACATTGTATATTATGAAACTATTGTACAAATGATTTATGTTGTAATGTAAAGACATTATGACTAAAGTATATTATATTTGTGAAAGGGCCCAAATGGCTATCGATAACCTTGATGATTATATTATGTTGATTGAAATGTTTATGAAAAAAAGTGAGCCTAAATTGGTTATAAATTTCCGCATATTATGTTTGTGATTCAAAAAAAAATTATACCGACTTCTGAATGATTGAGTGCTTTAACACGCCACCCTCGTGAGACACGGACTCGAATATCACCTACGATGTCGAGTTCTAATCCTTGCGAGAGTGGGGTGCTACAAACAAGATAATTAGGACATCTCAAAAATGCTCGAATGAGCATTTAGTCCACAATAGCAAACTACGTTGTTAACATTATTATAATTATATTTACTAGATGTTGAGAATACCATTTTCAAAATTATAAGAACAATCATTAAGCATTAACCACAAACAAACAATTCCTTTATATCATGAAGTTTCCACAAATGAGTTGAGTTAAACATAGGTCTTGTAAATTTAGGTTTTTGCAGATTTAGGACACCAGAAAGTGCTGTCATTATAAAAATCTCAGTTTTTAGCTAGGATCCATTCTACAAAATGTATAAAGCATATGTTCAACTATAACCTAGAATGGAACATTTATGAAGGGATACGTGGCAATGTTGCTGTCCTAGTGTGAATGATTGTGTTCTCTTCGGTTGGATTATTCTGTACATTTTCATTATTATACTATTTCTTTAATTTTTCAAAAAAAAAAAAACAAAACAAAAGCCACTTGCTGTGTACATAGGACAGCATCAACTTTCCTCTTTGGCTAACTCCTTCAAAATCTGTCTCTCTCCCTCCGTCCCTCTCTCTCATATGGTCACTTGCTCTGATCATTGATAGTGAAGAAAATGCCAGTTTCTACTCCTAAACCACTAGTAAGTATAAATCCCATTCACACTCTAACTCTGTCACTCCTTTTATTTTCCACTGCTACTATCTCGCACACGCCCACCACCATCCCTTCGTCTTCCTCTTCCTCTTCCTCTTCCTCTTCGTCTCCTCTCTTCTCCTCCGAGTGGCGATCGGCACGCGCCACCTACTACGCAGCCTCCGATCCTCGTGACTCGGTGGGAGGCGCATGCGGTTATGGGGACTTGGTGAAAGCCGGGTATGGGATGGCTACGGTCGGGCTGAGCGAGTCCCTCTTCGAGCGTGGTCAGATCTGCGGCGCTTGCTTCCAAGTCCGGTGTGTTGACGACTTGCGCTGGTGCATTCCGGGCACTTCTATTATTGTCACTGTTACCAATTTCTGTGCTCCCAACTATGGTTTTCCGGCTGACGGCGGTGGCCACTGTAACCCTCCTAACAACCACTTCGTATTGCCCATTGAGGCTTTCGAAAAGATAGCTATCTGGAAGGCCGGTAACATGCCCATTCAATACCGGAGGTAACAAAAACAGAGCTGCTTCTTTTTGATTTATGCTGCTATTGTGGAAATGAATATATCATTCATGGTAATATTTCATGTCGAAGACTGAAACATCTGGTGGGTCTCTTCTTACATAACCTTGCTTCAAACGTTCGTTAGATCTTTTATGTGTTTCCTTCAAGCTTGGAGCACTAGAAATTAAAGTTATTTTCGAATGTACTAATTGTAAATGAACTTGAGAGTATGCAAGTTTGTCTGTTAGTGGGTTACCAAAGGAAAAAGGTTTTTGCGCTAGTGTATATGTCTTGGTACCCGAGTCAAACTCAAGTATGTTTGTGTATGTGTAACAGTTGAATGCTTGTTTTCTGTTTCCTGCACTCTCGTGGGTGTGGCAACTTTCCTTCCTGTGTAAGTTGTACATGTAAGAGTTTATGTGGTTGACAATGGGATGTATATTCTAATTTGTCTGTGTTCGATACTTATTTGTTAAATAACCCTTTTTTCCTTTCTTCCTGAGCAGAATCAAGTGCAGAAAAGAAGGAGGCATACGATTTACCGTCTCTGGTTATAATATCTTCATCTCAGTACTTATCAGCAATGTTGCTGGTGCTGGAGATGTAGCTGCAGTGAAAATCAAGGGTTCAAAAACTGGTTGGCTTCCAATGGGTAGAAATTGGGGCCAGAACTGGCATATTAATGCTGATTTGAAAAATCAACCTCTGTCATTTGAGATCTCAAGTGGTGATGGGGTCACCATTACTTCCTATAATGTTGCTCCTAGGGACTGGAACTTCGGACAGACCTTTGAAGGTAAGCAATTCGAGTCTTAAAAAGTGTACCATCACCTTGTTCAATGATGTAGATGAGACCATTGTTTTCTTTGGGTATGATTGTGATTTTTTCCCTGATGAGTTGGAATGAATACGTAGTAGTAATGGCTGCATTGCAAACAATAATGCAGTGCAAAACATAGGAGAGTATGCATTGTTGTACCATATATTAGACGAGGACGTTAATCTATTCTACGTTTTGCTGATCTCTTCTAGTATTTTAGTCAGCTCATTTCTATCTATAACCTTTTGTTATGCATAGCCTTAAGCTTAAGCGAGGATTAAATAGTGGGAGAGGATGTGAAAAGTCTCCTCCTTTACAAGTTTCCAGATGATTTCAAGTTCTAGTAGAGCTCTTGCATATTGTGTTTTAACATATCTAAGTTCATTGGTTGACGTTGAAAGGCTAAAACGAAGAAAAAGACACAAACTTGCAACAACTCGTGTGAAATCTAACCGCCCCTTATAGATTACTTCGATTTTCTCGTGTCCTCAAGTCTGGAAACATGCTCTCATGTAGTAATCAAACTAGTCGTCCTCCCCTCATGTCTGTCGATGTAACTCAATTGCCACATTTATAGTGATACCGGTGAAACTTAATCTACTTCCCAATGCACGTTGGTAAGTAATGACATGGACACCTATTAATTATAGTTTTATCTCTCTCTTTCTCTCTTTTTTGGTTTGTTACGAAGTGTCTTCCGAAGATCCTCAGAACGACGTTTTTAAGTCATCCATATTCAGACTAATCCTCATTCGCAACGAGTCTTGTAAGGAGTAAAATGTTAGTCTCAGGCAGTACTTATTTTATCAAATTGTAGGTAAGCACGATAAAAAAAATATATATTTTTTGACTAAGAATTTATTCAGTAAACTATTAGGTTGCGACTAATGCTTTAATTATTGCTTAACTCGATCTCTCACCAAAAATAGAAACAATCTTGAGTTGTGTTTTTGGTACACCACTAAATTTAGAGTTAATTATAAAAAGTTATAGTCAATGTTACAATACTATTCCGAACCTTAAAAAATAGTATTAAAATGATACAACTTTTAAATTTTGGCAAAAATAATTTGGTTAGAAATATCTAGCTCCTTTTATTTAAAGTAAATCGTTTAAAAATTAAAAAATATTTAATTGTATAAATATTTTAATTTACTTAACATTGTTTTATAAATAATGTATTAACTAAAAGATTTTACAGCTGAAGGGTTCGTATTTATTGTTCTTTTTAAAAATTATGAAAATACTGTTTAATATAAATTAGAAAACATTTTTATTGACATACAAGTTTTTATGAACATTTTATCTTTATATATTCCTAAAAATTATTATTTTATATTCCATGAAAGTTACTGTTACTATAAATAAAATTTAAATTTTAAAATTTAAAATTTAATTGTCACGTTGACATCCATAGAAAACAATTTTAACAAGTGTGAAACTTTCCCCTCAAAAAAAAAAAAACAAGTGTGAAACTTTTAACGTAACTGTCATTAATTTACAGAAAATTTTAAATTGTAAAATGGTTATTACCTAAATACAATGATTAAAAATTTAAACTAATTCAATTAGTTAAATTGTAAAAATTTTAAACTATTCAAATTATTTTTATCTTACTAATTTTCATTATTAAAAATTAATTTTTATAAATTATTTAAAATAGCTATTATCACAAAAGGAATATAAAAAATACTATTTATCTAATTATTATATATTACCAAACATCTTTTTTCTTTCCTTATCTATTCATTCTTCCTATTCCAATTAACCAAGCACCTCATAAACGCTAACTAATTATCAATTTAATTTCAAAATCTCTTTTCTAAAACATTGATCAACAGCTTAATCTCATTTAAAACAACCAACCTGCAATAGACTACCAGTATCGACTTGACGATCATTTGCAATAAAATTCAACTAGAAAATAACACACATGATTTATGTGCATTCAGCATTCCTACTTCCAAAAATAGGTTAAGATGTAATTCAACATGTACAAGAAACTGTACTTTCACACGATGAGACAATGATCCGGAACTAGAAATTCACAGTTATAATATGCCAAAGAATATAAAATAATGGAAAGCACCGAAAGGAAACTACAGAACGTGGAGCGTGTTACAAGGAAAACACATGTGAACAACCAAAGTAACAAGGTAAGCATGCAAGGATGGCAGATACTTTGAGCGCAGTCTTTTTCTCATGTTGGAGTTAAGAGGCATTCAAGAACCGAGTGTGTCCAAACTCTCCCCTTTCGAATTGGTAACTCAGCTTCCTACTCTCTCTATTCCAGAAATGTAACTAAGGAATGTACAGAAAGGCACACTACAAAGAAAGGCGGATCCTTTGCTCTTTCCTTCCTTCACCTGTCGGTAATGAAGGTAGTGTATCCCTTTCTGCCATACGCTTTTTGTATGGCACAAAACCCTTCGTAGACCTTTCAGGGCTTGCTCTTAATCTTGTTGAGACTGAACTCTCGCTTGCTTTGAGTCCAGATGACCAGCACAACTGCCTTTCCTCGCTTGACACCCACCGACTATGGCTGTAATTTTTATCGGCATTTTCATCGCCATTATTCGATCCAAAATTAGACCCCGTCCATGATCCCTCTATGTGGATTTCTTTATCTTCCACTCCATCATTAGAATCTAAATTTGCTTGAGAGTGCTCCTGCTTTGGAAATGGTGTGAAAGCAAACGACATACCTCTACAAAAGTGCCACAATGGCATGTAGGTGATGGAATCAGTCTCTAAGGTACTAGATTTCTCAGTTTGGAAATCCATGCTGTGAAAGGCTGTTTGATGTTGAGGCAACTGACTACCAGATTTCAGTTCTGTGGCCTTGAAAGTACATGCCAATGTTAGATCTGGCTTTGGTTCGGTCAGATCCCAAGGTGATAATTTTGAAGTTCCAATTGCTGGAGAAGATGGTCTATGACATTCAGTGACCAGCACAGTTGCTCCAAAGAGCTTAAGAGTTCTTTTAGAAGTTTCCTCATAGATATATTCTTCAGACATAACATTTTCGTTGGGGCAAAGTTCAAGTAACCCAACCTGCAAGGAAATTTGAACATAATTATAAAACATGTAAACTAATTGTTTATTCATACGGATATGAACATCAAATACAGGGTAAGTACTACCTTTGGACACTGATTGTGAGGAACTTGAGGCGCTGGCAATTGGCATCGGTCATCTTCGGCTGACAAACTGGGTTCAGATGGTGTAAAGTCAGCTGCACTAGCACCGGAAGTGGATGAAACTGGTGATGAGCTCCCACTTGGTGAATTTGAATCAACAGAACCAATAGCATTAGGGACAACTACAGACAAGACAGAAGTCGGAGATTGGTTTTCTTGCTCTGAGATGGACAAATCAAGGGATGAAGACCTCAGTGGCTTTTCCAAAGCTAAAGGAATTTTATTAAGTGGCTGCATCACTTTTCTGGGATATGGATGCATAGGTTTTCGTTTTGGTCGAGGAGGAGGAATCTCAATGGGTTCCACTGAGCTTGTGTCGTTGCCACTTGACTCACGCACAACCTAACTCGAACAGGAAAAATGAGTTAAGAGCAACATCAAAACCTGAACCCAGCTAAGGACAATGGACAGGCCTTGGGCTAGCTCAAAATTGAACTTACTTTAAAAGAGGCTTATAGATATTATGGTAGAAAATTGGAACTGGAATAAGAGCAGTAAACCTTAGAGAAGAATTTCTGAGCATGGCTTCTGATTTGAACTGCAGTCTTGGTACCTACATGCTCTGTTAAAAAAGAGTCTGAATAAAACTTATCCCTCGGGAAAGAACGCATGAAGCATTACAATTCTCGACGCTAATACCTTCAATCCGTCTCCAAGCACGACCATAAAGCTTTAAAGCGTCAAGGAACTTCTTATGCTCCTCCTCTGTCCATCGTTCCCTCTGTTTAGTAATGGTGTAGGGCTTTCTCACCTAGTAATTGAAATCAAAAACCAAGAGAAAAACTTTTAAGACGAAGGGGTATTAGTCAAAACGTTCAAACAAATACCAAATGTTTAGACAAGAGAAAGACAGAAATTTAAACATGCCAAGAAGAATACCTTGGGAGTGTAGTCAGTCCGGCAAGGAACAGGCTCTTCTGATTGGGAAGAAGTTATAGACCTTAGGGTAGGCTTCAACGAAATTACATCACCCGCTGGATGGGACACATTTGATAAAGTCCCTCCACACTGATCCTAGATTGCAAGAGTTAAGATTAGGAAGATGACCATGATTCCTTACATATTACAAAGTTTCTCTGTTTAACTAATCGAACTAAGATGTTGGTCAGTCTGGCTTAGCACCCTGGAAAAAATCAATAGGAAATCATAATTAATTTGTACAGGTCAAAAAAGTCTTTCTTTTTCAATACCACTCCTCCTTGTATTATATTTACCACATCAAAAGAAGATCAGTACCTAATCGCGGTCAAAACTTACATGTAAAAGTAATCAATTAGATAAACAGAAAAAGAACAAGAACCGCAGTGATCCAATAAAGGCAGTAATCTTGTAACATGATCAAGCCTAGGATAAGAAATGGAAGTAACATATAGGAAAATTAAAAATTACCTGAACAGTCATAGCTGCAGAAGCAATCAACCTTCCCACCATACAAGGCCTCCACAAAATTAATTAATCTCTGGAATTGAATCTCCTTATTCTGTCAACAAGAACCTTCCGGACTAGTTCAACAGTCAAAGGGTAGTTCTTAAGTTTTTGTACCAAATGAAACACTCATCATAGTTTCGATTTTCTTTTCCTGCACAACAAACTAGGGAATCATCAAACTCCAGGCCTAAGGGAAACCAGCAGAAGACACATATGACCGAGCAGAAGAAGAAGTGAAAGTGATGAGCAGAGCAGAGCAGAGAAGATCAGTAGAGAGAGAGAAAGAGAGGGAAGGGGCGGAGAAGAAAGGGAGAATGTATTTGATGGTAATAAAAACAGAAAGAAAAGAGAAAGGAGAGGAGAAGGGAGACGATGACACGTCAGATCGCAATGGATTTTTTTGAAAATAATAATAAAAAGAAAGCTCGAGAATTCAATGGAATCTTGTGGCTCACGTCGAACCTGATCTTAGGATTGTTTTGTCTCTCTGTCTCTCTCTCCGCCTTTTTTTGTTTTCGTTTCCCACTCGCATCTACTCGCGCGTTCCGCTACATTCTAGCCACGTACCTAACATAGCGTTGGTACTTTTTAATATTTTATCTAAAAAATAGGATTGGTTAACTTAAGTAATAAGCGCTTTGATAAGAGGTTTTTTTCCGTTTAGGTGCGATCGTAAGTTCAAATTTATATATATATATATATACAACCGTTTAAAATTTAAAATTAGAATTTTGTTTTTCGTACAGAATCTACCGACTTGAACGAAGATTTATCTAAATATAAATAATTTAAAAGTATTTTTTATAATTAAAATATTCTTAAGATATGGCAACAAAATAAAAATAAAAATAAAAATAAAAATAGGATTGGTTGAAAGGGGCGAGTAGAGATGTTATGTAATCCGTGACGAGGGAGAAACATAAAAGAGTGGGAACTAGAAATGTCTGCGGCCTCTGGAATAGCGGAAGAAAAACCAGGAGTTGTGGATTAGAAAGAAGTGGCCACGGGGATTAGTGTGAAGAGGGAGGGAGACTGAATCGGGCTCAGGTGACTTTCTATGCACTTTTCGCCACGTCAGCTACTGTGCCGCCCTAACATATCGGAGCCTCCACGTGTCTCGTGCAAATTGAGGAGAGAGAATGGCTTTTTTAAGGATTAGAGCAAGTTGAGACATATGGATTGCTGCAGACCATTCGTTCGGTTCTAGTTCTAGTTCTAGTTCTACATCCTTTTCTTTTTTTCAAAAAAACGCCCACCACAACTTACCTTCAACAAGTTTTTTGATTGTTTCTAGTGGAGGGAGATAGAATGGTAAGAAGCGACCGCTTGTATCCTAATCATTGTACGATCGATCCTTGGGTATATTCGATAATGCGTGATGTGATATGACGTGGAATGCGAGATGTTCTTAGGAATTAGCAGAGATGGCATATGAGAACTAGGGTGGGTGAAGTCACATGACATAATCTCTCATGAACCGATAAAGCGAATTTGGCAGCGACAGGTGGGGCGAATGGTAACGTGGAAGGTAGTAGTCAAAACACAGAAACGAAACGAAAGGCTCAAGATCTTTCGCTCAAGATATTCTCTTGCCTTCCCATTAAATTGAGATTTGGTTAAGCCGAAAAGGTGTATGCTTCTTCCCCTTTGCTCTGGCCCTATTGGTATGTTGTTGCCTGCAATGTTTGGTTGGATTCTAAGTGGCATTGTGGGTAGGGAGTTGGGGGAGTGCTGATGTTTGTGGCTCAAAATGATTTTTAGATTGTCATAAGTCTGACCCATATCTAATCTAATCGATATTACACAAAAAAGAGGGCGGAGATTTGAAAAGAAAGCTCTGGATAATTGCCTTTTTCCTAGAGGGGTCGGGTCAAGATCACATAATTCACATAAGGATACGGTGGCATTCAATCTTGAACCATCCAATACTTTGTCTGTGACAGCGAGTCGTCTCCACCGGATTAGTTGTGGGTTAATGTCTCATTCTTCACCCGAGATGCTTGGTCGTATGTCCCACTACGACTTATCCACGGAGTTCATAGCTGTCGTCCCTCATACACCAGACTACAACAACTTCCATCGCGAGGAAAACACTAGACTTTGCCACTCCCTCGTGCCTCGCGCAAAACGCGAGTGCGAGAAAATTGGAGGACATCGTGTGAAACAAAAACTAAAGGACACCAAAAAGTTACCTGAGACACCAAAAAGTTACCTGATCTTTTGTGTCGGATCTTGATTCTCTACGTAGAGTTGGCACGAAGGTCCGTCAATCTTTGATCGTACTGGGCTAGATTGCTATTATTCATATGCGTGATTGGCCTTTGTTGAATGGAGCGAGTCGAGAGAATACAAAGATCTTTTTTTTTTTTTGGTTTTTAATAAATTGCAAAAAGTTCTTTTTAGATATAGAAAATTACGCTTTACTATTACTATTTTATAAACCTTTTTCACTAAAAAGTCTTACGATAGATAAAAATCTACATTAAACGAACGTCTAGAGTTTAATAAGGACAAAGCTCTTATGTTAATAGATTGAATGACTTTTTAAAAAGAACTTAGCAATTAGAATTGCTTATAACTAGGAAAATTTTAACATTATCTACTATGAAAAATATTAATTGCTAAAAGAATATAACGTTAGGTTTAGCAAAATTAACAAATTTTATCATCACACATTTAAAAATAATCAAACCCTTATATTTAAAAAAAAGTCAAAATTTTAGCATCTTGCTCTAAAAGTGCCAACTCTCTATTAAAGTTAAAATCATGAGTTCAATAGTTCAAAGATAATGATATAAACAATGCGTACTTCCACAAAAACATTTTCTCAAGGAGAAACACTAACAAGATCACATTAAGAAAGGATGATCAAGTAGCTAAGTATGAGAATCTTCTAAAGGCTCACAACTATTTTCAAAATACTCTTGACACATAAATTAATAGATGTTCTAAGTATGAGAATCTTCTAAAGGCTCACGACTATTTTCAAAATACTCTTGGCACATATACTAATAGATGTTCATCTGTGTAGATTCTATAATCTTTTATTTCTAAACATATCATAGAAGCATAAATTGACCAACTCCTTAAGCATTTATGTGAAGAATGACAAAGTGAAGAGAAGAAAACCTAGATACTAAAAACACGATTAGGTCACTTATTTGGGTCAGATGCTTAAGCTATTAGGCTTAATACAATGGGCTAATAATTCAGTCCATTTATTCAAGTCCAGCTATGTTATTTTGACCCACTTTTATTTTTACACCTAATAGGGTATCTTTCTTGTTACACTCGCGTGATCTGTAATAACAGATTGTTAACAAACCAGTTTATATAAGGATTAGGTCCCTTCAATAAAACGTGAGCCAAAAAGGTTATTCTCTTTCATTATATTTTTTGTCATGGTATCAGAGCATTGAAGAAAAAGCTCGATATTCTTCTCTCTGCTGGCTCCATCTTTTCTCTTCTTTATTATCTGTTGTTTCTTTCATCATCCTCATGTCAGGTGCTGCTAGATCTTCGTATGCCAGTGTTGCTAACCCAAGCCATCATCAAATACAACCCCAAAATGTGATTCAAGCAGAAAATCACCCAGCCAGTCCTTTTTACCTTCATCCAAATGAAAATCCATCCTTATTCCTTGTCTCTTCCCCCTTGACAGATACCAACTATAATTCATGGACAAGATCTATCCGAATGGCCCTGCTGTCAAAAAATAAACACAGATTTATTGATGGAACCATCACAACATCACAAAAGAGAAGATCATTTATTCATATACTGGGAAAGATGTCATACCATCGTCCTGTCATGGCTACTACGATCAGTTACAAATTCCATTGCACAAAGTGTAATTTGGTTTGACTCTACAGTTAAAGTTTAGAAACATTTGGAAGGAAGGTTTTCACAAACGGATTCCTTTAGAATATCTGACTTACAAGAAGAAATATATAGTCATAAGCAAGGTAATCTCTCAGTATCTGATTATTACACACATCTTAAAATGTTGTGGGATGAACTGTTTAACCTAAGGCCTTTGCCTAAATGCAAGTGTGAACCTCAATGCAATTGTGATGTTTTGACTACATTCAAAAATTATCAAGAAGGTGACTGTGTTATTAGATTCCTAAGGGGTTAAATGATTCTTATAGTACTATTAAGTCTCACATTATACTCATGGATCCATTACCTGACATTAAAAAGGCTTTTGTTATGGTTGCACAACTTGAAAGATAGTTGAATACCCAACAGACCTTATCCTCACCTATTATTGAACCACAAGCCTTTTTTAACAAAACTGACACCAAAAGGAACTATCAGCAGAACAACAGGCCCATTTGCACATTTTGTGGGAACATTGGACATGTTGAAAATAATTGCTATAAAAAACATGGTTACCCCCCAAACTTTTCAAATGTCAAGCTATTCTATTCAACCAGAGACCATAACCAGAATAGATTCAAGACAATCAATCAAGTTGAAACTTACCAGGACTGCCTCACTCCGGATGTTGAAGGTTCCTCAATCTCTAAAGAATCAAGACAAGAGGATGAAAACTACAGTCTCACATCGGAGCAGTACTCACAACTGATGTAGATCCTACACATAAGGAGGGAGATTTAAAAGGAAATACATCAGTAAGCACACCCCAGATCAATACACTTTTAATTGATCAAAAAGGTATATCCAAACCTTACATGCTTTCTGGCTTATGGTCATCCACATGGATCCTCGATTCTGGTGTTACTAACCACATCATTTGCTCCTTAGATTACTTTTCAGCCTACAAAGCAGTCAATTCTTTGAATGTCAGATTACCAAATGGAAGTTTTGTTTCTGTCACACACATTAGAACAGTCAATATTTCTTCCATTACCCTAACCAATGTGCTTTTTGTACCTATTTTTTCTTTCAACTTAATTTGTAACATCCCACCCCCTCCTGGAAGGGTAAAATAGGAAATTTGTTATAGGATGGGATTGACAAGGAATAATTAGTACTGTTCATGCATAATAGGATTGATACACAGTATCAATTGTGTACATGGAATTTCGGTATATG
>JANSVB020000143.1:2387142-2399893 GCA_025504935.2 Erythroxylum haughtii | reverse complement strand
GTTATTTCCCACTCCTAACTAACTTGTGCCTCATTGCCCACATTGCCCTCAGCCCCCTCTCTCTTTCTTCTTCTCGAATATACTCTCCATATCCTAGGTTTGGTGGTGTTGGTAGTAATCCTAACAATAAATTATAAACTTCAAATTTTAATGACTGAGCATTGAATAATTTTTGATCTCAAGAGTGAGTGATGGATTAGAGAGATTGTACAATAATAACAACAAGAAGAAGAATAATAACAACCTAATAGGAATCTTTACTTAGATGCAAAGTTTGTGGAGATTAAGAATTATGCAACTTTATCCCTATCTAGTGAAGTGGTTGTTTTATGTAGATCCAGTGGAAAATTGGTTTTTTAAAACATAAGAAAACAATAGCTAAGTCCATAAACAAATAACAGCATAAATGAACAAATTATAGTAAAAATTAAAATAAAATAATAATAAAAGTAATAAAAATTCAAAATAAAATAAAGGTAAAAGGTAATAAATAAATTTATAGACAAGAAAGAAAACAAATAAGTAAATAAAACAAATAAACATTATTTAGATAGCAGTATCTTATAGATAAACATTATCGTAGGATTATCTTCTGTATCTGTATAGATTGTCTAACCTATTGTGTCCTAGTCATGTATATATGTACTACATTCTCTTAGTAATACAATATAGCGCAAATCAGTTCTTATTTACAATATTCCTTGTACTATTCACAAACAAATTAAGGAAGAATTGCTTTTTCTTCTTTCTTTGCATAGGATTAGAAGCTATATAAAGAGTAGCTTGGTTATTGCACCATAACTTTGTTGGCAAGGACAATTTTAGTCAAGAGTTGATGTATGTACATTATTTCACACAAATTGTGCCATAGCTCTGTATTCTACTTCTACGCTCGAGCAAGATACAACCCTTTATTTCTGACTTGTTTATGAAATTAGATTTCCTTCAACAAAGACACAATATCCTATGATTGATTTCCGATTAGTCTTAGATCATGCCCAATTTGCATATGAGAAGCAATCTATAGGAGTGTGGCCATGATTTTTATATAGTATACCTCGTTTTTGAACTCTCTTCAAATAACACAGAATTTGCTTTGAAGTAGCCTGGGATGAATTGTTTGAGAAGTCATAAATTGACTTACAATGCTAATTGCTTGCAGCAATATCAGGACAAGTTATTGTAAGATAATTTTGTTTCCTAACCCATCTCCTATAGTTCTCAGGATCTTCAAACAAGTCTCCATCATTTGTGAGTTGCAAATTAGGTGTCATAGGAGCACTACATGATTTAGCTCCTAATTTCTCAATCTCAAGTAGCAAATCAAGCACATATATTCTTTGAGATAAGAAAATACCTTTCTTATTCCTTTTTACCTCATCTCCCTAGAAGTTCTTTAATTCTCCCAAATCCTTTGTTTGAAATTGGCTATGAAGGAATATTTTCAAATATGAAATTCCCATGATATCACTAATAATGATAATAGTATCATCCACGTTCACAAGAAGAATGATAGACTTGCTCTTGCTTATTTCGATTCGTTCAACTGCTAGACTAAATTTTTCAAACCAAGAATGAGGACTTTGTTTGAAGCCATATAGAGATCTTCGTAGGTGGCACATTTTCCCATACTCTCCCTAAGCAACAAGCCTAGGTGGTTCCTCATATATGTCTCTATGTAAGAAAGCATTTTTAATGTCCAATTGATGTAAGAGCCAACAGTGATTAGCTATCATAGAAATAAGTAAACAAATAGATGTCCATAGTAGAGAAAGTATCAGAGTAGTCCACACCATAAATTTGGGCATAGCCTTTAGCGAAAAGATAAGCATTAAGTTGAGTCACGAAGCCATCAGGATTAACTTTAACTGCAAAGACCCACTTACAATCAATAGCCTTTTTTCCAATAGTTAAATTCACTAAGGTCCAAGTACCTTTAGCATCAAGAGCATTTATTTCCTCTATTATTGCTACATGCCTGCTGGGTTGAGACAAGGCCTTATGAACACTTTCGGGAAGAGATATAGCATCAACAGATGCAACAAAAGAACTCAAAGATGACAAATGATCATAAGAAACAAAAAATGAAATCGCGCAAGTATATTAGCATTTACTTTCATGGAGGGCAATTGGTAGGTCAAGATTAGTGGCTGTGGAATCTAATGACAAAGAAAGAACTGGTGCTGGACATGTGTCAGGAACATCTCGTCATCGAGAATAAACATGTAGAATAAGTAGGGATGGAGATGGTGCTGAAGTAGAAGCAACATTGGATGATTGCTGGGTGACATGATATAGTAACAAATCATCGTTCTCCCCTTACTATGATTGGTGTTTGCAAAAACTGGAAAGAAGGGAAGGTTTACCATAAACATAACATTAGTGGACACAAGGTATTTATTAAGCTTAGGATAATAACAACGATATCCTTTTTGAAGATGAGAGTACCCCAGAAAGACACATTTCACAAACTTGGGATCTAATTTCATGACTTAAGGACGAACGTCATGGACAAATATGTACTCCCAAATATATGGGCACAATAGGAAACAAGTGTTTGGTAAGAAAGAGGATCTGACAAAGAATCTTAGTATAAAGGATGAGTGATGGCATATGGATGATTAAAAAAGATGTTGAATTTTACAATTACCATCAAAACCTTTTGCGCACCAATCAAATCCTCAATCATTCACAAAATCATTGCCAACTCTCTTTGTGGGTGTTGTTTACCTCATTCTTGACCCCTCATATAATCGACCCTAGTTTCTAAGGTAAATATCCTTCAAGGTATGTAGGATCTTTTGCTTTGATACTACTTGATTTAGCAAAGAGGGTTAGGGCAACAACTTTTGAAGAAATACGAATTGGGAAGAAAGTAGTAATTAGGGTTTATAACAAAAGCTCTTCAATTTAAAAATTTAGAATTCAATGGCTTCTATATTTTATATATAAAATCCCTATTTATACTAGTGTTTTCAAAAGTCCTATCTAAAATAGGAAACACAAGTTCGGGGCCTTAAAAAATAAACCTAGTTGTCACCTGCCATTGGACTTTTTTTGGAAGTTGACACCTACCGTTTGACTTGTTGAGATGTGGAACATACTTTTTGCTGATAAACTAAATAAGAATCTTGTACTTAGGGCGAAACTATGCTACTTTCCCAAGCCAAACAATAATCAAACTAATTTTTCCTTATGTGTTGTTGATTATGCTCCTACATTTGGTAGTTGCCACCTAGTCTCCTAAACTAAACAACACATCTCAAGTATTATTAAACCTATTGATTTTTTTCCTATTATAAATTGGACTTATTTCTTTTTGCATTTGTTTTATGCTTCAGCAAGGCTACAAGTCTTGATGGAACTTTTGCACCTGCATGGATAGGGTATGGAAATGCTTTTGCAGCTCAGGAAGAGGGAGATCAAGCAATGTCAGCTTATCGTATGGCTGGTCGTTTATTCCCTGGGTAAGTTTTACTGTTACTAAGTTAATAGTTTCTAAATTGAAATTGATTGAATTTTAACCGAATTGAACTAATCTACATTTGCTTATGGTTTTTTCTTATTTAGTATGCTTTTATCCTTTACCTCCTTTACTTTTTTCTCTAGCCAAATATTACTTTTTACGCTATGATTTCTTCGTTTTTTATTTATTGTTGGAAAGTAGACAAAGGATGTGACTTGATTGTCTAATTTCGGATTATGTAGAATCATGCAGCATTATCTAGAAGATTGTATAGCTATAGAAATCATGTAAATGCCTGATTTCTAGGGATTAGAATAAGATACAAATTTCCATGTATCTTCGGAAATCTGATACTATATTTAGTATAGACAATTGTGTATATATTGAATAGAGCTGTAACCTACCAATAATGAGAATGAAATTATCTCTTCTCTGCTAATATTCACATGGTATCAAAGCTATTGGCTCTTTTCTAAAACTTTGATTTTTTCCTCTGGTCATACTGACCGAGAATCTCATCTCCACTGTCCCTCTCAATGTCCTAGCCTTATAACTCTTTTTTCCTGCACCTTTCCTTAGTCCTACCGAATCAATCATGTTAGAATCACGTAGTAGTTCAACAAAAATCATCAGCCACTCTGCCGAGACTACTACTGCTGCTATACCTGGAGATTTGCAGAATATTCACGCTACATACTGATTGAATGGGAAGAACTATTTAAAGTGGTCACAACTAGTCTGCACATTCCTAAAGGGGAGAGGGAAATTGAGTCATTTATTGGGTACTGGTCCTTCACAGGATGATCTAAAATTTGCGGCATGGGATGAACAAGACTCCATGGTTATGTCCTGGTTATGGAACTCAATGTTGCCAGAAATTAGTGACACATGCATGTTCCTAGGAACTGCCAAGGAGATATGGGAAGCTATTTGACAGACTTACTCCAA
Organism: Erythroxylum haughtii; assembly: GCA_025504935.2. Taxonomy (NCBI): domain Eukaryota; kingdom Viridiplantae; phylum Streptophyta; class Magnoliopsida; order Malpighiales; family Erythroxylaceae; genus Erythroxylum; species Erythroxylum haughtii. The sequence continues at coordinate 2,395,479 of JANSVB020000143.1, read as the reverse complement.
AGTTAATGATGCTGCACAGATCTATGAGATTAGGATGAAAGTTTCAGCAGCTAAACAGGATACTCGGACTGTCATTGAATATTCGAGTCTCTTACAAAGCTTGTGGCAGGAGATGGATCATTATCAATGTATCCAAATGCGCTGTAGTGAAGATGCAGTAATTTTGAAACGTTTTGTTGAAAAGAATCGTATTTATGATTTTTTGGTAGGTTTAAATGTGGAATTTGATGCTGTAAGAGTGCTGCAGATTTTGGGAAAACAAGACCTACCTTCTTTGAATGAGACAATTGCTATTATACGTGCGGAAGAGGGACGTCGAAGTATTATGCTTGAACCTCAAGGAGGAGATGATTCTGCACTTATTACCAAGGCCGCGGAATTGAAGGAGGCTAACAATTCTACAGCTGTTACTAGAATGGACTCATCCAAACCCTTTAATCAAGATTTGTTATTCTGTACATGCTGCAAAAAGCATCGGCATACTAGGGAAAAGTGTTGGAAACTTCATAGCAAGCCCAATCGTAGTGGGAACGACCGAAATCAAGCACATATGGTGGGCACTTCGTCAACTAATGACGAAAACTCTAAGAAAACTATTCCTGAGTTCAATATTGAAGAAATGGAGAAACTAAAAACATTTGTGGAGTCTTTTGAAAAGCCAATCTCAACAGGTACTTGTTCATTGACGTTTTCAGGTATTTCTTCTTCTTTTAATCCTAATACCTCAAAAAGATACTCCTATCCTATGTGGGTACTTGATTCCGGAGCAACAGATCATATGACTTGTTCTTCTAAATACTTTATCTCTTATAACCCCAGCTGTAGCCATAAAAAGATCACCATAGCTGATGGATCTATCACCACCGTAGCTGGTCAAGGAGATATATACATAAACAAGGACCTTACACTAAGAAATGTTCTCCATGTTCCCAAACTATTTGCAAACCTTATTTCCATTCACAAATTAACTACAGATTCACATTGCAGTATAACCTTTTTTCCTTCACATTGTGTCTTTTAGGAGCTGGGCACGAAGAAGATGATTGGATGTGCTAGTCAGAGAGATGGTCGCTATTTTTTGGAAAAATAACCCAGTAAACCAGAAGTTGGAAAATTCTTATCTACATCCTTTCTTTCCAAATCTGTCATGTCAAATCAAGATAAAATTTGGCTTCATCATCGTCGTTTAGGTCACCCATCTTTTAGAATTCTTGTTTAGAGGTCTTATGTCTGAAATTTTTCATTGTGATGATTGTGAACTTGCAAAGCACAAACGTGCTTCCTTTCCAATAAACAACAGTAAAACCTTTGTTCCTTTTTCTCTCATTCATAGTGATATTTGGGGACCTTCTAACATTCCAAATGTTTCAGATGCTAGGTGGTTTGTTTCATTTATTGATGATTATACACGAGTCACATGACTTTACCTCTTGAAAAATAAATCTGATGTGAGTACTGTGTTTCCTAAGTTCTACAACATCAATGCTCAATTTGATGTCAAAATTAAGAGATTTCGATCAGACAATGCCAAAGACTATTTCAATCAAACCCTTTCTTCATTTTTTCAGAAAACAGGAATTATTCATGAGTCATCATGTGTTACCACTCCACAACAAAATGGGGTGGCCGAGAGAAAAAATGGACATCTCCTAGACATCACTAGAGCATTGTTATTTCATAAGAATGTTCCAAAACAATATTAGGATGAGGCAGTCTTAACTACGGCCCATCTCATTAAAAGACTTCCAACACAAGTCCTTGGGTTCAAAAGTCCCATTGAAATACTCACAAAGTTTTTTTCCAAATTTTTCTGTGTCAAACAATCGGATACCCCGAATCTTTGGTTGTGTTGCATTTGTTCATATCTGTGAGCTCTTAGATGCATTTTTATTGGATATTCCTCAACTCAAAAGGGTTATAAATGCTATCATCCACCTTCTAAATTTTTTTTTATCTTAGCTGATGTTACTTTTGTTGAGAATTAATCTTTTTTTCAGCACACCTATCTTCAGGGGGAGGTCTTGAGTGAAGATAAGGCAAAGGATATGCTTCTTCTATATCCTAGTATTGTTCCATCTCAAGACATAACCGTTCCTAAATTTATTTTTGTACCTAAATCCACCTCTTCCTCAATTGAGTTAGCCACACCTACTACCAAACAGCCACTGCAAGTTTATTCCAGGAGGAAGTTATCAGTCTCTCGACCAGCACAAGTTCAGTCTCCTATTCGTGCTGTTGCTCAACTTCCAAATGAAAATATTACACCAAATTGTGAGCCAAGAGTTGAGTCATTTGAACCAGCAAAAGAACCAAAAGGAACAAGTACTGAGGACCTACCAATTGCACTTAGGAAAGGAACAAGAACTTGCACAAAGCACCCATTGTTTTCCTTCATGTCTTACCAGAACCTATCCCAAAAACATAGAGCCTTTGTAACCAATCTCCACACAATTCCCATAGCGAAAAATCTAACCGAGGCATTAGGAGACAAAAAATTGAAGGATGCTATGAAAACCGAAATGGAGGCCCTTGAGAAGAACAAGACATGGGAGCTAGTGGAATTGCCAAGAGGGAAGAAACTAGTTGGATGTAAGTGGCTTTTCACCGTAAAATACAAGGCTGATGGATCGGTGGAAAGATATAAGGCAAGATTGGTGGCTAAGGGGTTCACTCTAACCTATGGCATAGATTACCTTGAACCATTTGCTCTTGTTGCTAAGATGAACACGGTAAGGATACTGTTATCATTAGCTGCTAATTTTGAGTGGAATCTGCAGCAATTTGATGTTAAGAATGCGTTCCTCCATGGTGATCTAGAAGAGGAAAATTTACATGGAAGTTCCTCCTAGATTTGAATCTAAAGAAGGAATGGTATGCAAGCTGAAGAAAGTACTTTATAGGCTCAAACAATCCCCATGAGCTTGGTTTGGGAGGTTTGCTAAGGTGGTGATTTCATTGGGATTTAAACAAAGTCAAGGAGACCATACTTTGTTCATTATGATGTAGAAGGAATGAAAAATCTGAAGCAATGTCTCTTGAAGGAATTTGATATCAAGGAGCTAGGAAAGTTAAAGTACTTCCTAGGCATTGAAGTAGCTCACTCAAAGCAAGGGATTTTCATTTCTCAACAAAAGTATGTACTTTACTTGTTGAAAGAAACAGGAAAATTGGGTTGTAAACCAGTGGATACTCTGATTGAGTTCAATCATGGATCATGTAATGCTCCAGAAGATTCAACAGTAGATAAAATGTCATATCAGAGGCTTGTTGGGAAGTTGATATATCTGGCACACACGAGACCAGATGTAGCATTTGTAGTGAGCACTGTTAGTCAATTTATGCACAATCCCAAAGAATCACATCTCAAGGCAGTAAACATAATACTACAATGCTTGAAAGGCAGCCCAGGAAGAGGAATTCTGTTTAAGCGACAAACAATCACAGGTATGACATTAAAGGCTTATACCGATGCAGATTATACAAGGTCTTTGGTCGATAGGAGATCAACATCTGGTTACTGTACTCTCCTAGGTGTTAATCTTGTTACATGGAGAAGTAAGAAGCAGAATGTAGTGGCAAGATCAAGTGCAGAGTCTGAGTTTAGATCTATGGCATTGGCGATATGTGAATTACTTTGGCTGAAGATAATTCTTGATGATTTGAGAATAAAATGGGAAGGATCCATGACGTTGTACTGTGATAACAAATCAGCTATCAAATTGCACATAACCCAGTACAACATAATCGAACAAAGCAGATTGAAGTTGATAGGCACTTCATCAAGGAAAAACTGGACAGTGGCTTAATATGCACACCATTTGTGTCAACCAAAGATCAGTTGGTAGATGTACTTACAAAAGAACTGACAAGCACAATGTTTCAAGATATTATTGGCAAGCTAGGAATGGAAGATATCCACTCACCAGCTTGAGGGGGAGTGCCGGATTATGTAGCAGTATCTAGAAGATTGCATAGGAATTATATAAATCCCTGATTTTTAGGGATTATGATAAGATACAGATTCCATATATCTTAGGGAATCTGCTGTATATTTAGTATGGACAATTGTATATATATACTATGGCTGTAACCTACTGATTATGAGAATGAAATTATTCTTCTCTACTATTATTTTCACAGGTTCAATGGAAAGACAAAAATGAGGATGACACTACTTGGATATCTTTCTCAGATTTTCGTGGTCAATTCCTTGAGTCAAACGCTGTGGACAAGGTTTGTCAACTGGGGGGAGGCAGTGATAACGAGCGTAGGCACTATGGAGGAAATAAACCTGTACTAATTTATTCTAGAAGGAGGAAAGAGAATTAGTGGATAAAAACGGTTACAACGGCAATGAGAGGCTAGTTTCTATAGATAGTATACAGAGGGGAATGAGGGAGGGTATCATATTTTACTTATTGTTTTAAAGACAATTCTCAGCATATGCTTGGGCAGAGCCTTAAAACTCTGTAATTCTTACCTTCAATAGAATAATCTTATTCTCTATATTTTTTGAAGCTCCTAACTCATCAGAACTGAACCCTCTAGATGTGTTTCACCAAAAATCTTGTGTGCTATCTCAACTTCGAATAAAGAAAGTGCTATGCTATGGCATTATAGGTTAGGTCGTCCTAGTTTTATGTATTTGAAAAACCTCCTTCCACATTTGATCAATAAAAATCCCTCTTTATTTCAATGTGAAGTATGTCAATTATCTAAGCATCTTAGAAGCTCTTTTCCTATCCAGCCATACAAGAAATCCCATCCTTTTTATTTGATCCATAGTGATATTTGGGACCATCCAAGGTAAAGATCCTTTCAGGGCATAGGTGGTTTGTGACATACATTGATGACCATACTTGAATCACTTGGCTCTTCTTAATGAAGGAAAAGTCAGAGGTGGGACAAATATTTCAGATCTTTCACAATTTCAAACCGAAGTCCAAATTCTCAAAATTGATAATGCAAGAGAATTCTTTCACTATATCCTTGGGAAACATCTTAGTGAACTTGGTATTATTCATCTTAGTTCTTGTGTTGATACTCCATAACAAAATGATGTAGCAGAAAAGAAAAAAACAGACACTTATTAGAAGTTACACATTCACTAATGTTGGCAACTCATGTTCCAAAAACTTTTTTGGGGGAACCAGTTATGACTGCTACATATTTAATTAATTGAATGCCATCTTGTATTCTAAACTTTCAAACTCCATATTAGCCTCTCATCACCACCTATCTGCACATTCAATTCATGACCAATTTAGGTCTACAAATTTTTGGTTGTACATCCTTTGTGCATATTCATCACCAAAATTGTAGCTAACTTGGTCCTCGATCCATTAAGTATTTTCCAAGGATATTCATGAAAATCAAAGTGAGTATAACTATTATTTTCCAGTCACAAAAAGATTTTACAGCACTATGGATGTTACATTATTTGAAGAGCAGCCATTCTACTCTGAATCTAATATTAAGGGGGAGAGCTCTATAAAGGAATATCAAATTTGGTTTATGGATCCTAGTATGCCCAATCTAGTTGCTCCAAGTGTACCCAGTCTTGTTCCAAGTTTAATCACAGTCCCTGATATACCCTGCTCTAATCCTGATGTTCCTGATGTCCAAAAGCATACGAAAGAGAAAATGATAATTGTCTATTCCAGAAGGCAGAAAGAACAAAAGGAGACCGAGCATCACACTCATCCACAACATTGTCAAAAAGCCAACCAAGCCCAAAGCCAACCACACAGGTAATGATTCTGCCACATCAGATTGTGGAAATGATTTGAATGATTTGGACCTGCCTATTGCTCTAAGGAAAGAAAAACGAGCATGTACTTATATTCGATTAGAAACTTTGTGTCTTATGACAAATTTTCTCCTAACTATAGGGCATCTACTACTACTTTGAGTGAAATACAAATTCCTAAAAATATTTAGGAAGCTTTAGAACAACCTAGATGGAAGGAAGTAGTTAATGGATGAAATAAATGATCTAAAGAAGAACCAAACTTAGGACTATATAGAACTACCTGTTGAAAGGAAAGTAGTTGGTTGCAAGTGGATGTTTGTAGTCAAGTATAACTCAGATGGAAGCATAAATTGATTTAAAGCCATACTAGTTACCAAGGGTTTTACACAATCCTATGGTCTTGATTATGAGGAGACCTTTGCTCCTATTGCAAAACTGAACTCTATCCGTGTTCTTTTCTCCCTTGCAACAAATCTAGAATGACCATTGCATTAGTTAGACATAATGAACGCATTCTTAAATGGTGACCTAGAAGAAGTATACATAGAGGTTCCTCCTAGTCTTGACACACTTAAAGGTTTTGGAAAAGTATGCAAGCTAAGGAAATCATTGGATGAGCTCAAACAATCACTTCAAGCATGGTTTGAAAAATTAACCTAAGTTGTAAAATGATGCAGATTCATTGAATGTAAAATAGATCAAACCATGTTTATTAAATTCTCTCCTGAAATCATGGCAGTGTATGTAGATTATACCTATCTACGATCGACATGCCTATATCGGGCTAAATAGTCCTTTGTTACTAAGGTATTCACACTAGGTTCATTTTTGACCCATAATTGAGCATGGGTAGAATGTCTTATGTCAATACTTTGTTGAATCTTACTATTTTTCTTTGTAACTGAAAGAATCACTTGCTAGTTCTTTTCTCTTTATTTCTTACTTTTTAGAATTAACCCTAACTATTCCTTTTTTCCTTAATGTTTAAGTGGACCTGACTTTGTTTAGACTTAGTCTAGAACACTTTTTTTCCCTAGCTTGTGAAGGGAGATGATGATGATAATTTTGATGTCGAGAAGCTTCAACTTTAAGGGGATGGTTGATGAATAATAGATGCTTCATCTATAGAATACTGTTTAAAATCTAGCTTTCTAATGTACAAGACAACTATGTATGTTGTGGTCCAATCGAATGCAAACATTGGCTTAACTTTTTGAGAGATGCTCATTTTGAGCCAATTGTTTCCAAGTTACTCCATTATTATCTTATTGTTGAACTAAGGCTTGATTAGCACATCTTATCTTTCTGAATACAGTAAATTACTCTGGAAACAATTTGGTTAGTAACATAACTTCAATTTGCTAAAATGTCTGCATCGGCTAACATGGTAGATTGTTATTGTTGTGAGATAGGTTCTCTACTCTTTTGCTACTAGCATAAACCCAAACCTCAATTTAACATCTTCATTTTACCTTGCTCTCCACTTTTTCTTTTGATGGTTAAAGCTTTAACTATATGAAAACAATATAATTTCCTAATGGGAATAATAAATGTGGTGCTTTTAAGGCCTGAAGGTAATCTTACTGCTCCTAATAGAGGTCCTATTTGAATTATGAGACCCAGGAGGGAGGGAGGGAGAAGCTGGGATAGAGGTCCTATTTGAATTATGAGACCCAGAAGGGAGGGAGAAGTTGGGATGGGAGGGCTGCATAGAGATGTGTATGTACAAGCTTCAGATACCCTTGTTTGCTTTCCTTCCATACTTTTGTTTCATTGGTTTGGCTTCTTGATATAGGCATATAGCAGGCGGGTATAGAATCATGCCTTTCTCTTCTTTTTTTTTGTGTCATTTTTGTACCAAGTTCTATTACATTTCTTTAAATTTCCTAATCCAACAAGCTTGATTCTGGCTGTGGAATAATTGCTGAATTATGTTAGGTTTCTTTATTCCATGTAGGTTCAGTATCCTGGATTGGAGCGTCAAATGACAATAGACACATCAACTATGTCATTCCTTTCAAAATCCGTTCAATGGGTGCGTGCTAATTCCTATATTTTCCACTTGCTTCTCTTTGTCAGCATTGCTATTTTAGATAAATTAGATTGATGCTTCCTTTGGGGTTGGCTTTTTCGTGAAATTTGTTGAAGCTTCCCTCACTTGTTAAATTAAGTGTTATGATATGCAAATCATTATACTTCTAAGGACAATAAATGGTATAAATTTATTTCATTGAGCTAGTGATATGAAGCATCATGTCGAATGAGTTTCTTGAAAAACTGACACATTTTAGATCATATTTCATTTCTAAATAGCCATATGGACATCTTGATGAGAAAAAAGATGTGGCACACAGAGAGAGAGAGAGAGATGATATTTGCTGATATTATGGAAATAATCAACTAATTTTTTTTTGAAAATTAAAGATTTCATTGATTAAATATATTTACAATCTAGAGTACAAAAGGTCTAGATTACAAAGTATCAGAATTTAGGGTTTCAAGGTACCTTCTTTATTGAAACTTAATAGGATATATATACATAAAGAGTACAACATAGATTAGGAAACAAATCTCCTAATCCTTAC
>JANSVB020000143.1:2364858-2379572 GCA_025504935.2 Erythroxylum haughtii | reverse complement strand
TCTCTCTCTCTCTCTCTCTCTCTCTCTCTCTCTCTCTCTCTCTCTCTCTCTCTCTCTCTCTCTCTCTCTCTCTCTCGCTTTCTCTCTTTTCATATGGGTCAATTGGAAATAACCTCTCTACTAGTTAAGGGTAAGGTTACGTACTATTGAACCTCCCCAAACCCTGCGTATCAGTAGGATTCATACTAGGTGTTGTTATTGTTGTTAGTGATACACCAAAGAAATCAAACCTACAATATAACCATAACCATAAGATTAAGAAAATATTGTTCTAGAATAAAATAAATAAATATAAAAATAAATAAAAGGTGATTAGAATAATAAAATAAAGCTTTTCTAATATTTTAGTTATCCAACACAAGAATAAAGAAATCACCTAGGTAAGTGTATCGATGAGTTGAGTGTTACTCCTAAGAAGACTGAAATTACTAATATCGACTATCTTCTTATTATCTAACCTAATGAAATTAGTGATCGGTTTAGAGAAATGAAACAAAACTAATTTAGATCACCAAGTTAAAGTACTGATTAGGGTTAAAGCAAACAATAGATAAATATGATACAATTTTGGATTCACGTAGAATCTTTCATATGCCCTGATTTTATCTTAACTCAATGATCAATCTTAGTTATTTAGAATAGTAGGTCTGTAGATTTTGCTCCAACTAATCTTAGCTTTGGTTGTACCTTAGTATGAGCCATTCCATAAGAATTCTCTAAGTCTCTTATCTATTTCCTTGAGGATACTTTTAGGGATGGACAAATGGTTAATCCAATAATTTGTAAGGTTGCTTAGTATTATCTGAATAAGTTATAGCCTGCCTCTATAACTAAGGAACCTATTACTCCATTGGTTGATTATTCCATGAATTGAATCCAACAAAGGTTTGCAATCGACTACGTTGATTCTTCTTTGAGATGTTGGTACCCCAAAGTATTTAAAAGGTAGGTTCCCCTGTTTTAATCCCATCTCAATAGCTTTAGTGGCTAGCTCTCTACTTTGAGTTACATGATAAGGAAAAATAGCTCTTCAGTGGGTTGCATCTTAGGCCTGAGATCTCTTAGAACTCCTTCATCACTCGCAAGATTAGATTTATTTTTTCTCAATTCTGCAAAGCAATAGCAAGTCATCTGCAAAAGCTAGGTGTGTGATCTTCATACCTTTACATCTGCTATGGAACTGGAATTCTGGGTGTCTTTGTATATTGCTCACGAGGAGAGTTGACAAAACCTCCATGCAAATAACAAACAGGTAAAGGGATAATTCTTATTAATGGACTCTACACTCTACCTCTATTAACAATTCTAATACAGTCCTAAATGGACTATTGCTTACCATGACTGGCCAATGGAGAGACTCCTCTTCCTCCAACGATGATTTCAGCAGTTTGAGTGTGACTAAGCACAACGTAACTATGATCTTCTTGGCTCAAATTTGCCTTTTCAATTGACGAATCATAGGTTGAATGGTTAGAATTATTTGGAATGGTCGCAAATAAGAAAGTTGGCCATTGACGGTAGAGGGAAACTCGTGTATTTGACTAGAGAGAAAACAAAGCTGACTTCGAATGATCCAAATATGGCAATATGGAGGTTTGAAAGTTCTTTGATCGCAGCTTGGTGGATTACTTCCATGAAACCTGCTATCAAAAAACCTCATATGTTTCTGCCAACAGTTAAACATGTATGGGATGCAGTTCGAGAGATGTATTCTAATATTGAAAAATCTTCTCAATTTTTTGAACTAAAAACGAAGCTATGGAAAATTTATGGATATAATTAGTAACAGATTTTGTGGTGGACATGATCATACATATTATGTTTTCCCACAAAGTAGACGGAAATTCTTTTGGATTAGGGGTTCAGCCGTACAATATGATTTCAATCTGAATATACTATTTCTCATGAATTAACATTGATGCACATCAAGATTATACATGGAAAAATTAAATTCAAGGTAACCAGCTTTGGACTTTTATTGACTCCTCATGTTATTGTGTTCTCCTATTTCTTAGTAAAATGGGTGGCTATTGTTGGTCTTGGTTTTATGATTATGATTGTGTATCTCACATACTGTAAAAACTAAAGGGTGATGTCATATCTAGTTCTAAAAAATGAATGCTATTGGTTTTTGTTGTCATTATCTACCTGCTGTCTCTGCTTCCTATTTACGCAATGATTTAATTTATGTGAATCCTACTTCCATTTGCAAATTGTTTGTTAATGCTTACCAATCTCCACCTTGTGAATTCCTTCCCCCTTTCTTTGTTATTTTTCCTTTAGCAGCTCTTTCCCGAATATAGGTTTGATTGGTTGGTGTCAGAATTTGCGAACACTATTTCATTGGAACTTGGTGAGTTTAATATATAATGTCACACTTGCTTTTTTATCTATTAATTATCAAGTACTTGTTATAAAATTTGTTTGATTTTGTGAACGGGGAAGCGGGTAATATAAAACGATATGCCAATAATTACGAAGGTATATGTTGGGAGATATCCACTCGGATATTCCTAGGTGTTAATGACTCCTAAAAGTTAGCTAAATTAGATCAATTAAAATATTATGTACAGCTGTTAATTTCCTAGAATGGCTTTTTGTATTCGTATATATATTTATATCTATGCATTGACTGTTAAGGAAATAAGATATACCTTTGTTCAGTTTATAATTTCTGCATGGTATTAGAACATATCTAAACAGATTCTGCATGGTATTAGAGCATATCTGAACAAACTTAAACCCTAGCTGCAACCTACTTTCTCTAATCCTACCCATCTATGTCAATCATGTCCAACATCTCTGAATCCTCCAACCCATTTGCTCAAACACCTCCACCTCTTAATCATACCTCAGATTCTCATTCCATTCAAATCACTACTATACGATTGAATGGAGAGGATTTTCTTCGCTGGTCCCAATCAGTTAGAAAGTTAGACCAAACTCCATTCAGGACGAAGAGGCGAGCTGACCCATCAAACTGTGTGGCCAGTGCTCATCGAAGAACGACGCGTGATGTCCACTCACTGACGCGTGGGTGGCTTTCCGACAACATTGTCGATGCTTTGGTGGTTGCCGATACCACGTAGTTGCTTCTTTGGCTTTGGTTTTTGGTTTTGGTAAGTGGAGGTAAGTGTTTTAGATGGATTAGAAGGTGTTAGGGTCTCACGGTAGAGAAGGATTTGAGTTTTGAAAAAAAACAGGCTTTGATACCATGTAAAGGACAGAGAATAACAGAGAATATTTCACTGAGGGCTTGATAATAATTCAACATCCTTGTATCCTTTATACAAAGGTAACTACATAAGGAAAGGATCTTAGGAATAAAGAGGAAATCACACAATAAAGAGGGAGATCATACTCTCCCTAATATAGATATTTCGTAACAGGAGAAAACTACAATTTGATCTTTAAATGTCATTTTGTATAGTGATTAGATTTTATAACAAAAGAATAGGATACAATTTGTATGTTTCTTGTAGTGAATTACTTTTATGAGCAAGTACTCATATTTCTTTCTTTATAAAGTACTTTTGGCTACTAATTTTTTGACTCAATTTGAAAAGTCAATTTTCAAGTGTATATATCAAATTCTAATTGATTATACCTTCAAATATTTATCTCAAGCTTGTGATGCATAATATGGATGCCTTTGCTAAGTTTAAAAGTATTCATGAAACAGATTCCAATTGACTATATCTTCAAATATTTGTCTCAGGCTTGCGATGCATAGTACAAATGCCCTTTCTAAGTTTAATATTGTTGTGTAATGAAAGAATTGGCTGCTTTCTTAACTCACTAAATAATGACTATGATGTATGAACTATTATTTCTTAATTAGAAAATATAACGGGTCCTTGCTTTTCCATGGCTCCACAGATTTCATCCAGGAGGCAAGAAATGCAGAGAGAACTTCTAAAAACTTTGAAAACAATCATGTGGTTATGGTTCCACGTGTTTTTTGGGTAAGATAATTGGAATCTTCCATTCTATTGTTAGTTAAGTCTATCACATGGTTTAATTTGGTACCAAATGTGGTTTTGTGGCCAAAATTTTATACACTTGTATGTCAACATACACCTAAATATGTGCAGGGGTTGACAACAAACAAGGTTCTCACAATGCAGTTTTGCTCGAGTCACAAGGCAAGACTATTAACCCTAATGAGTGGAATTTGTAAATTGTGTGATTCTAGCCATAGAATGTCATTCTTAATTCCTTGGTTTGCTTGAAAACTTAAAAGAGTCTTTTAGATGTAACCATTTGACCAAAAAGTTTATGATTTTTGACAAATTCTTATGGCTTGTTTAGTTATGGGAAAAACTTTTCTTTTTTTCAATTTCCTTTTCATTTTCATGTTATATCATTTTTTTTTCCTTTTATAAAAAAGAAAACTAAAGAACAACGAAATCATGCATGTCAAATAGAAGTTATCATTCTACAAATGTAGCTAAAGTTGCATATTATTTACATATGTATACATGTAATGATCTATTTAGATGCTACCAATGTAATGATACATACATTTAATTATGCGTGAATAAGTATATGATGAAGAAAGTAATCATATGCATACAATAACGTAAAAAAAAAGGGCAAATCTATTCATAGACTATTCACTCATATATATATATATATGGTAAAAGTTACATAAATTTGTTAACCGTGTTTCATAAATTTGTGAAGTTAACTACAGCTTCAACAAACATTTTTGAGGCATTAGCTTATAGACCCTTGTTTGTATATAAACTAGTATAATCCTTTGTCCTTTTCAATTGTAGGACTTGTTTAGCCTCTTAACACGCCCCATCCACATTAGACGTTGTTGCTCCCCTCATTTCTTAACCTATCCAAATACTTTCAACACAAATTTTGAGTCATGTTTCTTTACTCAATAGTTAATACTTTATCCAAGCACGCCTGTAGTTGAATTTTTTGTTCAACACTCAAGATTATTTCTTTAAACAAGAGAAGAAAAATAATTTTCAGGATACTTTATTCATAGGAATGATTCTGTTGAGATATTCTTGATGAATATCTTGCTAAATATTTGGTTCCTACAAGTTAGCTAAATCAGATCGGGACCATATCATGTACTGTGAATTCCTAGAATAGAAACCTGTATAGTCTATATATTATGCAACAATGTAAGGTGAAAGAGTGGGCAATACCTATTCCTCTGTTTAGTTTCTATTTTCTATATGGTATCAGAGCTCCCTAAACAAGAATAAACACTAGTTGCCATCTCTCTAAGACAGTTACGTCTGTCTATTACTACGTTGAATCCCACTCCATTCAGGTTACCTTTATACGACTGAATGGAGAAAGTTTTCTTCGCTAGTCTCAATTCGTACGAATGTACATTCGTGGAAGAGGCAAGATTGGCTACTTGACCGGAGACAAGAAGGAACCTGTTGTAGATGACCCTGCACATGCAATATGGGATGCGGAAAACTCTATGGTGATGACATGGTTGGTGAACTCAATGGAGGAAGACATCAACTCCAATTATATGTGCTACTATACAGTCAAGGAGTTATGGAACAATGTCGATCAGATGTACTATGATTTGGGAAATCAATCATAAGTATATGAGTTGACTCTGAAATTGGGTCAAATCAATCAAGGTGAGGATAATGTTACCAAGTATTTAAATTCCCTAAAGCGTGTATGGCAGGATCTAGATATGTTTAATGTTTATGGGTGGAAATCTCTTGATGATTTTAATCATTACCGGAAAACTGTTGAGGATAATAGAATCTTTAAATTCCTTAACAGTCTAAATGTTGAGTATGATGAGGTGAGAGGCAGGATCATTGTGAGCCAACCACTCCCTTCTGTTGGAGAACTCTTTGCTGAGCTGAGACATGAAGAAAGTAGGCGTCAAGTCATGCTTGGAAATTGGCTCCCCAATCCTAGTATTGAAACTTTAGCCTTGGCTGCATGCAATGTTGGCAACTGTGGCACGAAACCTGAAGAGAAGGCACGGGTCTGGTGTGACTATTGTAACAAGGCGAAACACCCTTGAGAAACCTGCTGGAAACTCCATGGGAAGCTTGCCAATTGGAAGGGGTCTCATGACGGTAAATTCAATAAAACCCTTATTGCTAATAAGGTGGACACCGGACCATTCAACCAAGAGTAGATTAATCAAATCCTAAACTTGTTGAAATCTAACTTTGAATTCACAAGTGCCCCTAATGCCTTTGTTGCACAAACAGGTAGTAATCTCGATTCTTCTCAAGCTTTATCATGTTCTTTCCCAGGATCATTGATTCAGGAGCTTCTAATCATATGGCTAGTCATTCTCGTCTATTTCATACTTGCAATCCCTATTCTGGTCATGAAAAATCCGTATAGCAGATGGGTCTTTTTCTCCTATAGCTGGAAAAAGGTTTGATTCACTTTTCTCCGAATGTTTGTCTTAAATCAATCCTTCATGTGCCTAAACTTAGGTGCTATCTTTTATCCGTTAGTAAACTTACTCAGGAATCTAATTGTACTATCACTTTCCTTGATTTTCATTATCTGTCAGGACCAGACTATGCGGAGGATGATTGGTAGTGCTAAACTGATAGATGGTCTCTACTGCTTTGTTGAGGAAGACTCCAAGCATAAGGAAGCTCAATGCCTCAATAATATCGTGCAGAAATTCTGAACAGATATATATTATTCTCATCATCTTCCTAGGTCAATACATAAGTACAAATATATATAGAAATAAAGAGGCCTATTCTAGGAAACTAATATCTGTACATAATAGTCTAACTGATCTGATTTGCTAACTTGTAAGAGTCAATAAGATCTAGGAGATATCCAGCTGGATATTTCCCAACACTCCCCCTCAAGCTGGCTTGTATATGTCATCTGTAGCCAGCTTGGTATCAGCTACCTGTTATGATGTTGGAATATAGGGAACACAAATCCTTTTTTGATCTTCTCCTTGATGAAATACTTGTCAACCTCAACATGTTTTGTTCTATCATGAAGAACAGAGTTGTGAGAAATTGAAATTTGTAACAGTCTCTAAAAACCTTGCTGCATGAGACTTTAGCATCCTAGGATTTGATATGGATGGCTTGTAATTAACCTTCTTTTTAAAGTGCAAGGACACTGTCCATGACTTGAACCCGTACCAAGAGCTAGTAGGGGATGTTATTGTCCTTATACTAAAGTTTGCTCTCAGATGCACTTCCTCTAAATGTCAAACTATCTTAGCTTGAATTATGGGTTTATTGAATTTAAATTAGTTTTTGGTTTGACAAACTTTTGATTCATCAAGGCTTGGTTAAGTTCATGTTTTCTTTAACAAATAAATGATGGCAATTCTCTAGTGGAAGGCACACGTCTTATTGAATTTATGTTCATTGAACTATACATTCTAGGAGACAATACACCAATTATAGTACAATACAGATTTCTCATTTAACTGTCCCTGTGGATCGGAATTGGATTAGAGAGACTGCTACTGGTTTAACCGACCGAGGGGTAATGGAAAAATAAAATGGAGCACCACGTTACCCATAACAAAGTAAACATATTAGTAGATATATTGAATGGTATATGTCTCAGGACTGGGTCTCTGCAGTGTTCCCATATATGATATTTATTGTTATTTTGTTGCATTCTATCTTGACTTGAAGATTGTTTAAAGGGTGAACGTTTAAGATGAAAGTCAAATCTGAAAGTTTGCCGAGTTGGGTCTTTCACTCCACTCTACGTGCCATCTGACAAAATGCTGCTCTTAGGTAGATGACGTTGACTTTTTGAAAGAAATTGGAATAAATCCTACAGAGGTATGTTCCCTTACTTTGTTTCGTGGTATGTTTGTCTAGAATAAATGCAATTGTGTTCCTTTCAATTGAGATTACTTGTTTTTCTCACTTTTATAAGATTGTGACAAATGTCATAAGGCATAAAAATTGCATGCTGTGCTAAACAATTTTAAACTTGTCGATATTATCAGATTGCTATTGTCAAGGTGTCTTTAAATTGTTATCTAAGAATTTAGTTGACTTTCAAAAGCTTTGTTATCTAAGAATTTAGTTGACTTTCAAAAGCTCAAGGTAATGGGGTTGATTGATCTTGTTTTTTGACATCTTAGTTTGTGTTGTAGGTTGCAAAATCATTGATTGAAGTCTTTGCTGAGATGATTTTCATTCATGGTTTTGTTCATGGAGATCCCCATCCTGGTAACATACTAGTGTGTCCAAAAGGTCCAAAAGGATTTTCTCTGGGTATGTCTTTACACTACTTAAGTTGAATAAGTACTTGAATCAGTAAAATGATTCTATTATGAGGTTGATCATAATAAGAGTGAACAAAAGGTACAGTACTTCTAGATCATGGAATCTACAAGCAATTGGATGAAGGATTTAGACAAGATTATTGCCAGCTGTGGAAGGCTTTGATACTTTTGGATTCACAAAAAATTCAACAGCTTGCTGAACGTTTTGGTGTTGGGAAGTACTCTAGATATTTCCCTGTCATTTTCACTGGAAGAACCATTGACAGGTGATTCTTAGTATTCTCAACTTGACATCAATCAGATATAATTCTTGTGAATATTATTTTCATTAAATACCTAAAATTGCAAAAACTCATGGTTTGTTGTCTTTTTCATTTGTAAGATATGCCTTTCATAACAAGTCACAAATTGGTAAAACATTTGAAGTGTAGGTAGTAGATATTCTAAATTCTTATCTTGACTAGGAGCAACAATTATGGATATACACAAGAATGATTCCATAATCCCATGACTTAAAGTTTTGGATTGAGATATATTGTTCGGCTTGTATGTCAACCACTCCTTTTCTCCAAAATGGACATTAAATAAAAATTTTAACGAGAGGAAAATAGACAAGGTTGGATGGAGTAAACAAATACTGTAAAGAAAAGAAAATAAATAGAGTAAGAAAACTTAGTAAATTCAAGTATTTTTGCCAATATTAGGGAAGGCCAAGCTTGACTCTCATCGGCACACCAATGAAAGTAGTAGTTTTCCTGCTTAAGGATTGTATTCATTAGTTGTAGGTAAATAAACATTTTACAGTAAATTACTTTTTTATGCAAAATAATATTATGGCAGCGCATGGGTTATTCTTGCATGATATATGTTCAACAACTGTAACTACACTCTCAAACATGACTTTTCAACTTTTAGTTTGTGTGTGTGTGACTATTCTGTTTGTAATGCGTTTATGTCATGCTTGATACTGACATGAACAGAATTACTAGCAATAAAGGGTAAGGAGCAACTTGGAGATACGAGAAATTGGATATGAAAAAGATGTCCCGTCTTATGCCCCCTTCCAACCGTCTTCTTTGATTGTTGATCCTGCATAACATAACCAGATTTAGAAAATTCTTCACAATTATTGTCAACCAATTAAACGGCAGAAACAAGATTAGTTCTAAGAACAGGAGAGACAAAAAAGTTAGTCAGAAAGAAATATCACCAATAGCTGTGATAGGTAATTGGTTCATAACAACAATTTGAATCTGGAGATTTTCATAATATTTGTTTACATTGATAAGGAAATGAGCATTGTTTGTCCTATGATTGGAAGTTCCGGAATTGAACTACCAAAGATGTAGAAAAGGGTGTACGTAAGAGTCCTAAGGAAGATAGTGTAAAAATGATCATTTGGTGGACCATTTCTTCATTTACAAGATTGAATACGTGCAGTGACGGAGCCAGAAATGTATAATAGGAGGGTCCAAATATTTAATTTTTTAAAATTTGGGGGGCCCAATACACTACTAGCCCCTCAAAAAACTTCATCCTCATATATGTATCTATATATAATATTTAATTTTTTAAAATTTTGGGGGGCCCAGTGGTGGCTACGTCCCTGAATACGTGTATAGAATTTTATTTCATGCGTGCTGTACGGATTTTATTTCACGCTTGCTGTACCCTAAAAACAATCAGTATTAGAAGTGTTAGCTGAAGCAGTAAATGTTGTTACGGGTCTCTTGGGAGGTATGGTAGGACGTTTCTTAATAATATGGCATCCTTTTTTTCAGATTTGTAGATATTTTAAGACAATTTGAAATATAATGACTAACTCTTTCCAACAGAAATATTGAATAGTGCTTATGGCCTTTGCTCTTGGCTTGCTTTGTGCTGTATAACTATGGAAGCAAAGGTGGATTTTTGTTGTTCCATGGTGGCTTGAGTGATAAGATGTTGCTCCTCTCGAAACAACTCATCAAAGCATCAATACAAATAGGGAACATGATTTGATTCATAAGATTGGACCTTGTGACTTCAAATTCAAGTCTCAATTTCATAGGAAATTGGTCTCTTTTCATAATTTCTGAAGGGATTGAATAGAACTAAGACCTTCGGGAGGTAAGGTAACATAAACTGTATTTCATATTCAACATACAGATATTTAAAATTAGATAAAATTTAGGGATACAGAGACTGCCTTGTTGAAGAGTGAATAATTCATGCTCAAACTGGAAACAACAGGCTGTGTTATGTTGATGATATGAGTTTTTAAAACTAAATCCACACCTCAGCAAAAGGTTGAAGGTTCAAGACAATGTTGGGCATGCCTTCATTTGAGCATCCTTGACATCCCACTTGACGTGTTCATCGTTGACTTTGTCTTTATTAGGAGTAAGATTGTTGTCATCAACTTCATTAATCCTTACATTTGCCAAATACATGAAGCGGAATGTTACATTTGCCAAATAAATGAATTGGAATGCCCAGGTTGAATCGATTTTATTTCATTAAAACAAACCAAGAAGGCTTCATTTTTGTCTGAATGCATGAGGCTGGGAGAACTTGATCGACAATAACTAAGAACAAATAGCTAGAGTAGGACTTTTCTAAGTAAGAGGACAAGATATAGTTGAGAACAGAATAACTAAGAGCAGATTGGAGCTAAAAGAGAACAGGATATACTTGACCATTCTTGAACTAGGGATCTAGCACCATGACATCTTTTGGCAAATATCTGCCTTTTCTTGTATAGCCTTTTCATTATATATACAGCATACATGCTGATTTTCAGCTTTAACATAGTTAATTTACAGCTTCAAAATATATCTTATAACAAACATGTTGTAACTAAGGAAAGAATACAAATTCAAAAAGTGCATGAGATCTGCTAGTTTTAAAAGGGTAGCTAGTCCTTTTGACAGAGCTTCTACTAATGCATGAATATATGGACTCAGTACGAAATTTACTAGTTTTAATGTCAACGGTATTAGTTGTCAATTATGACAAAGGAATTAATCATATTTTTGGTTTTACATCAATACACCTTTATCAAAGGTTGATTTTGTGCAGCCTGGTCAAAGACTTAATCTATACGTTATCAAAGACTGGTTATGTGTCTTTTGTACAGTTATGGATTTGAAAATCGTTCCTTAAGTAGGATCTATTAGCTATAGATAGATATGTATATGGTCATTTAACTTTTTTTAAGGGCTGAAATCGCATTGCACTATGTTAAAATTTCTTGCCAAAAGTTTTCCAAGTTGTCGTAGTAGTAGAACATTTTGTCTAATCTCATTCTTGTCCAGCCTTTTGTCAAATCTCATCCTTGTCCAGCCTTTTCTCGATCTCAACTCTAGTTCTACCTTTATTTTATCTCAAAACTAGTCCAGCTTCAGTTTTGCATATTTAACTCCTTATTGATGACTCCATTTTTTATATCTTAACTCTAGTATCTTGGCATCATGTCTTAGAATAAGTATGAAAGTTTCTTAGTTTGTTTTAATGGGAAAAATTACTCAGCATGAGCATTCCATTTCAATATATCTGTCAAATATAAGAATTAATGGGGCCATGATGATGCAAATAATTCTGATCCTGATAAAAATAAAAATAGGGATGAATATATCAAGTGGGAAGTCAAGGATGCTCAAATCATGGCTTAGATTTGAGATCTATCAAGTCTGGCATCATCTTGAATCTTTAACCCTTCAAGACTGCAAAAGAGAAGTGGTCTTATTTAAAGTGGCTCCAGTCAACATAACATTGCTTATCGATTTTAATTTGAACATGAATTGGTCAGTCTCCAGTAAGGAAGTCTCCATTTCTAAATTTTACATTAGCTTCATGAATCTTTGGGCTAAATATACAAATATTACATGCTATGTTGCCTCCTAAAGGACCCAACTTTGTTCGATTTGTTCATGAAACTACTAGAAGGGATTGATTTATTTTGAATCTAAGATCTGAATTTGAAGGCACTAGGTCCATTCTTAAGAATCGAGGTTCTATCCCCTCTTTAGATGCATGTCTCAGTGATTTGTTTTGTGAGGAGTAGCATCTTCACACTCAAACCACCGTGGAGCAACAAAGATCCACTTCAATTCTAGGGCTTCCAATCACATGAAAAACAATGTTCATTTCCTTAACAATGACAACAAATATCTTGAAAATCTCAAGATTCACATTGCTGAATAGAAATCATTTACCCATCACTGCTAGTTTAGATATTTCTTCTTTAACTGTAGTCTTCATTTTTCCTGATCTAACTACTAATCTTGTTTTTGTTAGACAATTGGTTGACTATAATTGTAGATAGAAATTTCTAGATCTTTTTGTGTAATGCAGGAGTAACAATCAAGGAAGATTATTAAGAGGGCCTGACTCTCCAACTTCCTTTAGCTACATGTCTGCCTTTTGTCATTTGTCATTATGGTTTTGTTGATTATTAAGTATGACTTAAGCATCTTGGACATCCCAATTCTAATGGACTTTATAATTTGCTAAACTCTAGTTTTCTTGAGAATAAATAGTCGTCATCTCTTAATGTTGTTCAATTTTATTGCAATTTTTGTAGACTTGGGAAAAGTAAACTTTGTCATTTGACAGTCATACAACAAATGTTGTCCAACCTTTTGATATGATACATAGTGATTTATGGGGTATAATACCAGTTACTTCTCATGTTAATCATAAGTACTTTTTTGTCTATTTTATGGGCGATTATACTCGTTTTACATGGATTTATTTTTTGCATTCTGTATAAATTAAACAACCCAAGGGAGATTTGTATTAAATGAATGCAGAATCTTCCTTTTCACCAAGCAATATGAATTAATTCATTTAATCCTTAGTTTGTTTCCTCCTTCACATTCCTTGTTACCACCATATGTAAAGGTCTTCTACTTAAACAAGAGTTACATTGAAAGCAAAAATTCGATTCAACCCCAGCCCACAAATACCAACTCCTAGCAAGAAAGCACTTAATACAACCATAGTAGTTAATAGCGGATAGCGGCGCGGAGCGGCCGACCCCGAAAACGCTATAGCGGAATAGCGGATAGCGGAGCGGCCGCTATTTCTACACACACATATAAGCTTTCTACACACACTGTCACACACATATATATATAAGCTTCACCAGAGGTTTAGCATGGAAAACAATTGAATACAATACACCAATAAGTTCAGAGACAGAGAGTAATCATCAACATCATAAGCTTTCTATAACTAAGCTTTCTAACAATAATCATCATCATCATCTCCGAGATCTGCCATCTCTTCTTCATTTTCACTTTCATCACTACTTTTGTAGACCTCTTCCTCTTCCTCTTCTTCAGTTTCTTCATTTCCATATTCTTCTTGTATAACTTCCTTTTCTTTTCCCCTAGAGCTTGAAGGCCTAGAACTAGAAGCAGGTGCAGCTGTATTCTTTGATCTTGAGTGCCTCCTAGTGTAGGTTAAAGGCTCACCAGCCCCACTTGCACGGGCAACAGCTCCCCAAGTCAATGTATTATCATCATCAAACACGAAGTCATCTTCAGCACCTTCATCATCATCCTTTTCTCCTAACAACCACTCACTATCTTCATCAACATCCTTTAGGAGAATGGGATCTACCACATCACGACACTCAAAACGTTCCTTAAGAGCTTGGTTATATTTGATGAAAACCAAGTCTTGCAACCTTTGATGTTCAAGCCTGCTTCTCTTTTTCGAATGAACATGCTCAAAGATACTCCAATTCCGCTCACATCCTGATGAGCTACAAGTCAAACTCAACACCTTAATGGCAATGTTTTGCAAATGTGGAGTATGGACACCATAGTTCTTCCACCATTCAGCAGGAGCTAATGTAGCCCTTTGTCTTATTGCTGCCTTTAAACCAAAGAGGCCTCCAGCTCTTCTATATGTTGACAACTCATGAGAAGCCATGTCTACCTGCTCTTCATTTGTTGACAGCCTCTCAATGCATTTATACAACCCCTCCATCACTTCTGGATCATTTTCAATTCTTGGATTGCCATAGAAGAATTGAGGATTGAGATAATGACCGGCAGCATGCAATGGATGATGAAGTTGGCACTCCCATCTTCTATCAATTATCTCAAAAATCTCCTTATACTTAGCTTCATTTCCTTTGAATGCATTCTGAATAGTTTCTTTTGCCCTATCCATAGCCTCATAAATGTAACCCATTGCAGGTTTTTTCTCATTATCAACAAGCCTAAGAACTTTCACAAGGGGCCCCATAGCCTTAAGGCTATAAATAACATCATTCCAAAAGGAAGGCATAAGCACAGTGTCAGTCGCCCTTTTCCCCTTAGCTTCTTTAGCTGTCTTGGACTTCAACCACTCATCAGATGTGAACATCTTTCTAAGGTTGTTTTTCAGATTATGCAACCTTTGTAATGTGAAGAATGCTGTGGCAAATCTTGTCACTGCATGTCTAACCAATTCAGACTTATTTGTGTACCTC
>JANSVB020000143.1:2331966-2354743 GCA_025504935.2 Erythroxylum haughtii | reverse complement strand
GAGCCCGTGGCGCGTGCTCAATGGGACACGAGCTTCTTCGCTTGTGTGGGTCGTAACGATGAATTTTGCAGCAGTGATGTTGAAGTTTGTAAGTGATTTTGGATTCTTTTCTTTTGGCGTTTTGGTTTTGTGTAATTTGGATGAGTTTTAATATGATGATCTTTGGGTTATGAGGAAGACTTCATCAAGGGTAGATGGAGGTGATATGCAGCTTTAACTTAAGGGTTTCGTTCTCTGTTGGTGATTGGTTTCAATCTCTTTTTAGATCGACCCTTCATTGGAAGAACTTTTGTTTTCTGTTTGGTCGTATGTCACGTGCTATCATCCTGATCTTGATACTATCTAATGTGTCAGATTGGTTTTGCAAGTCGGTATGAATTTGTTAACGTTTTCACAGGTCTTCTGGGAAGTGTTGCCCCTTGTGTGCTGTATGGAAGCAATATTGAGAGGCTTGGATCAAGCCCTGGAACCTTCACAAATCATTGCTTGCCCTACACAGGTCTATACCTGATTGGTAATTCCCTTTTTGGTTCGAATTGCCTTGCACCATGGTTTACGTATCCTAGCCGCACTGCACTTCGGAGGAAATTTAACCTAGAGGCAAGTTATTTCCTTACTTTTTCCCTCCATAAAGCTGCAATTTGGACGTTGTTTTAGATTCCTAATGCTTGTGTAGTTCTTCTTTGTCACTTGACATTGGGCTTTTGATGGATGTATAAAAATGTCTATAATTCATTTCGATATGCTATGTGGTCATGATTTTGGTCCACCCTTCTAATACATGTATTTGTGAGTTGTTGCTGTTCCAAGATTTACTAATTATTGCGAATGGTATTGGTGTGTTGTAGTGCCAATTATGCTTGCTTTTCTGCTTACATCATCTTTTGCATAAAAGCATTTGCATCTTTATACAATGATCCGTACCATTCTCCGAGTTTGTATGATTTCCTTCATTTTATCCAAAGTCAGCATGGTCTAAAGGTACTTCCAAATTGTTTCTATCTTGAGCTTTGAATTATAATTTGGCTTCAAAATTTGTTGTTTTTCGTCAGTGAACTTGCCTTTATGGAATATGGTCCACTTGCCTTTATGGAATATGGAATATGATCTATTACTTGGGAAGAACTTGAGCTGGATTTTATTTAGGATGAACTTGAGCTGGATTTTAACTCTTATGCATTTATTACCTATGAGTAGGTTCGGGATGAGCATTTTGTGCATTAACATCCATGGTTTTGGTATGAAACAGGGTAGCTGTGAGGCACTTAATAGGTCATGTGGTTGCTGTGGAAGCTGTGTGGAAGATGAGTTGCAACGTGAGCAGTGCGAGTCAACATGCGACTTTGCAACTCATGTTTTCTGCCACCCATGTGCCCTTTGCCAGGAAGGTCGCGAGATTCGTCGAAAGGTGCCTCATCCTGGGTTCAATGCTCGGCCAGTCTTGGTTATGATTCCACCCGGCGAGCAGACAATGGGTCGTGGAGCTTGAATGAATCCCATGTGAACGTTGCATCCTATCTATACCTATGTCTATTGTTATGTTCTTTTTCGTAGATTTTGTGAATCTTTGCCTGCGTGATCTGCACTGCATTTGATTCCCGTTACTGCAGTTTTATTTACTGGTAAAATAAACTAAAGATGTAGCCTTGGTTGAACTATGTTTGTATAGTACATTGTATACATGGTCTGGACATCTTGTACTTTGGAATTGAGGAGTTGATGTTTAGATTAAGATCATGTTTTGACAATCCTATTCATGTGTTTGTTCAAAACACGATAACCTTATTGAGATTGGATGAAAAATGATTCTAAGATTGTTGTCTTTTATGAAACTAAATTGCTCCTCAAAATAAGAGTTAATGAAGAATGTCAAACCTCAAGAAGCTGCCTTGCGAATAGGCCAATGAGAACGTCCCTAGAGTTTAATATGCTTGAATCTTTTATAGTATTGTTGATTAGAATAAACATTTGCACTCTTTTCATATGGAGGAATTGTAAGAAGAAACAAAATCCCACTTCTTGAACAATCGAATAAAGAAATATAGTAAACAAAATCCACAAGGAATTAACAGATTCTAACCGGGAGCATCTCTGCTTTTCTGTAAATTATTAGGCTACTTTGTACTAGGATAGAATCTTTCTGTTTGCTGTTTTATCTTATTGGTTATATAGGTAAAAGTAGTTAAAGGTTTTGTACTTTCATGTAGTCTTAATTGCCAGTAACCAGATTGCATCTAAGATTGTAAACCATGTATGTCCTTTTAATTTGTTTATAATATAATCCTTGCGATGGACATATTTGAATTAGTTTAATCAATCAAGAACAAATCACCAAACATTTACAACAAATTCCATTAGAAAAACAAGTTAAGATAGGATACATTCATCTTTCAACTATTCAAATTGATAAACATAGTTGACAAAATCCAGATTGAAGAAGTTGACAATGCAGATGGTATGATTAGGTTAGGTTATTTTGCACTTCTAAAATCGACCTGCCAACTAAACATGTATGAGATAGCCATCGCCCTTTCCACAAAATGCACCTTTAACTGAAGTTCTACCAAAATGTAAGATTAACATTTAAACTATTAGTTTAAATTCCTAACTATGAAGCCAAAATGTGAAATAGCAAAGACGGTTCTCTCGACATTAAAGGATAGGAAGATTCAAGACAGAAAACTTGGCATTTAAGAATGCAGCACAAAGCAAATTCTAACTTCTATATTCTTATTCTCCTGGTGCAGAAACACCTTGCTTCAGCCTCTCTCTCTTCATCTTCTTCTTGGAGACGGGCTTCTTTTTTCTTGGAGGTAGAGTCTTCCGTGCATATAGGTAAAGTACATAATTTCCAACAAGGAATGTTAATACCAAACCCCCCACAACCAGCAGCACTATCAATCCTGGGTTTAACCCTTTTGCCGGAACATCGTTAATAACATTTCCCTAATCATCAAAACATGCATCGGTATTCAGTTTGAACACACAACCAAGCCAAAAAAAAAAAAAAGAGAGAGAGAAATTGCAGAAAGAAACTAACAAGACCATGAACCATTACAAGCTAGGTTGATGGTAAATCCTGACACTCTCAAAATCCTCTTCCTTGCAATACTAACAAGTAAGAAAAGAAAAGCATGACGACTACAAGCAAATCAACTCACGTGAGTGTGAACGAGTTAATGAAAACAACAAACAATTTGGAAAAATGTTAGAACAAATGACCTCTGTACAAAGACAAAAGGAAGCTCACAACTTGAAAAAAGTGGGTCAATGAGAATCAAAAGATCAAAAATCAAACTTCAAGATTCAACCTTTGTTTATTTACTTAAACCAATGAAGCTCTAATTCTTCAACATAACATGATAATGATCTTTTTTGATCACCATGATTTTCTTAAATTGGACTAAAACTAACAAACATAGTTGATCGCACACGATTTGGCCAAACTCAGAATTAACCAATCGACAATATGGAAACCACCACAAAGTCACAATCAATCAGGCGTCAATAAATCACTCAAAGACACAATTTTCCGTGCATCACATTTTCAGGCATAAAACAGGGAAGCTACCCATCGGATCAAAAAACGCATTTTCCCAGCATGCAATCCAAACACAACATACAAACGATAGAAAGAACTGTGAGAAATAGAAAGCTCAACTATCATTATCCAAGATCCAAAACCACAAGATCACAACAAAAAACGAATTGATCTCCTCTTAGTCAGAAGTTAAAACATATATATATGTATGCATGTGTCAGTGTTAACAGAGATCTCAAATTAAATCTGAGGACGTCAACAATTCAAAAAAGAACATTAGGATGAGGCCTTACCGTTCCCTGAAACGACGGCGGTGACTGATCGGGAAACTCGAAATCGTCGGCCATGCGCAGCGGCAAGAAAAGAACTCGCAGAGAATGGAAGATTCCAGAGAGGAAAGGAGCTAGTACATTAAAACCAGCAGGTTCATCATAATTGTGTGTTGGTCCTCTATTTTTCTACCATTTCTTTTCTGCCCCCTATATACTTCATTTTGTTCAATTCCACCAACCACAATCAAGTTATTGAACATGTTCCATCAAAATGAAAGATGAATTAGGTTTAATAAAAAATTATGTTACGGTAATTATTTAAAAAAATTAATCAAAAAATTAAAATTTATTCAATTTTATAATATTAATCTCAACTTTAAAAATAGTATTAAAATAATTAAAATTTTAATTTATAATATAATGATAGTTATTATTTAACATTTGTCGTTAATTAAAAATATTAAATTGAAAGTTGGTATCATAAAAAAATAAAATATAACCATGCGAGTAAAGACCATTTGAGGGGAAAATGGAGATTAAGTAAAAAAATATGAATTATTGTTGATAGAGAGAATAATTTTAGGGTTAACTATTTTTAATTTATTAAATTATAAATTTCATACATAACATAATTATTTTGTATGACAATTATATGACTAAAATATTTTAGTGTTATTTTTAAATTGTAGATTAATATTATAAAATTAAGTAAAATTTAACATTTTATAATTAATTTTGTAAAAATATAATATTAACATGTGCTTATTATTTTTATTTGTATAAATTATGGATTTAGTATTATAAAATTTATTATTTTTAGTTTTATTCCCACAAATTAAAAGACCACGATTGGTTTATAAAAATGGAAGTGTTTGTTCTTAGATCTCCTAATTAGCTGGATATTTGCTTTTCTCTTTTGGATGTTTATTCTCTGTATGAAATATAAACCAACATAGCAAGCATCCCATACAAAACATCACGTAAAGATACATGCATATTAACCGTATACAAATATATAGTAATGGAAGCTTAATGAAAATAAATACCTCCAACCATTGCCTCTCCATCAAAGATCTTCTTGCGTCTTTGAGAAGTTTGAATCTTCTATACTCTTCCTTTTATGCGATCGATGGTGTACTGCTTGTGTTATGTGAGGATAGTGACCCAAAACCAAGGTTTATTCACTACCACTTGAATTTTTTTCAGTATTCATGTCCTTTAAAGCTACTTCATTTCATGCTAGTCTAGCTTCCATATTGATTACATTAAATCTCTTGAAAATCTGCTCATTTGTTTCATTACCATTCATTTTCTACCATCATACATGTAGTCCTAACTTTTCCATATTTGAAAACAATTCAATAACAATTATCTCTAGAATGAATTCATCTTCAATTATACTTCAAATCCCAACTTAAATCATCCATATAACAACCCATAAACTACTATTATTATGCATCCAAAAATATAACAGCAAGTACTCCTTTCATTCATCATTTTCCAGCACAATGTCAACACCAATACCACATTCAATCTATCCTTAATCACTCATCATAATTTCTACTAACACATGCCACAAAGATTAGTATTTCACTTACTTGTTTAGATTAAATGTCAACTCAATGTATCAAGCCTGCTTTGCCTCACATGCATAGAAGATCATCTCAAGAACAAGAAGGAATAGGATGAGTTTCAATAGAAACAAGAAGAAGACAGTAGCATATAGCTATCTTTCTGAAGAAAATGACCAAGGTTTTGAGGTGGTAATGGACAAAATTTAGAGGAGAAACTCAAGATGTGAGGGAGGAGGGAGTTTTGGTAGAGAGAGGGAGAAGAAGGAGAGAGTTACAGCAGAATACAATGAAGATGATTCTGGAAGTGTCTATGTTGTATATTGCAGGTGTAAGATGAGTTTAAGGAAACTTGTCAAGTGCCTAAGCCAACTATATGTCCACTCTTTAGGCTGACATATGTCACTTAGTTCCTCTACCATTTGTCACTCAATTCTTAGTTCCTCTACCATTTGTCACTCAATTCTCTAGGCTATTTGTCACTCAAGTCTACTGCCATATGTCACTCATTTTATAGGCTTAGTCATCCTAAATTTCCACATGTCAACTTGTCTTGTCATATGAAAATTTTCCTAATCTAAATGTACATTTTAATCCATCAATCTTCCAATTGTAATAATTAACTCTAAATAAGTAATTGTAATTCATCAATTCTTTTTATTGGTAAATCAAAATAAAAGATATTAGAAATGCACTATCATGTCACAATTATTTTGAAACTTTCAGGTCACAATTATTTTGAAACTTTCATACCCCGGAACAAGTCAATTGAATGCAATTTTTCTAAATCAAAATTGATGTATGTATGCTCATATTATGCATGTGAATGAAATCATAAAATCATATCCTAAAAGCGCTAAACTCATTCTAATATGATGTAATTCATGTGACTAAGTAATCTAACACTCTAACTCTCAGTAGTTTTGGAAACTGACTATTACACACGATTATGGCCTCATGATCATGATAAAAGTCTCATATGTGCCCTACAATCATGGTCTGCATCAGGCAGACGCACAGACACTCAAAAATGTTAAGTTTTGATGGGTTTTTTAAACCTTTTGGACTTTGAAAAAATCCTAGAGTTGGCCAAAACACAAAGGATATTTAAAGAACAAGACAAAGAGGCAGAGGAAGTTTTTGCATCAGCCACTTTTGAGAAACCCTAGAGAGAATTCATCGAGAGATAGAGAAAGAGAAGAAGGAAGAGAGAAGAGGAGAAAAAACTAACTCAATATACTTCCCAAATCAGGAGTTTCGCGACGTCACTGCCTCTTATCATCCGTTTAGATCTTATTTGCTGTCTATTTTCAGTTTCATTATTGTATAGAATTGGAATAACAGTTGATGATAGGATTTTTGAATGTTGAAGATGTTCTAAACTCACCTTCAGAGTTTTATCTTTGAATTAATGAAATATGATTGTTTATATTTTATTGAATTTATTATGATTTAATTCTATAATTTCATAATTCAATAATAAATTGAGAGGGTGAATTGAATGAAAAATAATGAAAACAAGAGTTTGGTGATTTAATAGAACAAGAAATAAATAAAATCGGTAAATTGTGCGAAGAGAGATCTTGCATAGGGTTTCGATAGTTTATTAGACAATTTTAGAACTAATTAGGTTTAGATAGGTTGTTAACTAAGAGATTGAAACTTTCATAATCTGATTAGGGTTTATGATTTAGGGTTAATGATTATAACTCGAGAGAGAGTACTCAACCCAAGAATCGTCTAGAACCAATAATCTGATAATTCATAGTCAGTTCGGTTAGGGTTAAGGATAGGTAAAATTCCCTTTCTCTCATTTGGTAATTACCTTTGGTTGATTCTTAAGTGTATGTTGCAACTGTTGAATAATTAATATTGTCATATTCGATTCTTAATTTGATTGATTGAATTGAATTCTCATTTTAGTTTCATTATATTTTGAATTTCTGTGATTTGTTATGGTTTTAGATTTTAGGATTAGATTATCCCTCCTTGTGGAATCAACATATTAGGTAATATGCTAACAAACCGTACGCTTGCAGATTATCAAGGGTATTATTAAAACTTACACACATCAACAGCCCATCAATAATCCTAGTGATGGTAGTTAGATAGTCATGAAAAATATTTCAAAGTACTTAATAAGAACTAAAGATGTTTTATTGGTCTATAGAGGACCTAAGCTAAGAATTTAGGGGTATTCAAATGCTTCAAATGATAGTAGATGACAGTCAGTTTATATATTTACTGTGAATGGTTGAGTGTTAAAATGAAAAAGTTTCCAATAACTAACTATCATAGGTTATATAACTGAAGCAAAATGTACTTCTGTGTTAGAGATATTAAAAGAAGCATTTTAGATTCAGAAGTTCATCACCAAACTTGGAGTGGTTCCTAGTTTTGCTAAGCTAATAGTGTTATATCCATGACAACATTGGCATTATTGCACAGGCAATGGAACCCATGTTTTCTACCCAATCTAATAGCGTACTAAAAAAGATTCACTTGATTAAGGAGATAGTAGAGTGGAAAGACATTACGTTAGAACAAGTTCCTACTAAAGGGAATATTGTAGATCCCCTCACTAAATTGTTGTCTTAAAAGAGACATGATCAATATATGGATAAACATAGTAGTAGACATATAGGGGATTATCTCTAGTACCAGTGGGAGGTTATTAGTTTAAGCCCTTACAACCAATCAATTCGTTGCAATTTAATGTATGAAATTATTATTTTATTTAATAAAGGCACTCTTTGTCCTTTTATATTTCATCAATTATATTTGATGTTTTAATATTAAAGTTAAATTTCCTAAAATAATAAATATGCAAATTAGAGTTATGATGAACGTGCTATATTTCTTTATCATGAAGAAAGTACTTGATCTCATAAATCACAGTACATAAATATTTAAACAAATGTATATATAATTATTAGAGAATAAGTTCATTAAACTAACCCACTTATAATGATCCCAGATGAAATATTACTTATGTGTTTGTGAATTTCCTCATTATGATCATTTTAAAATTGATCCTTATACTTGAGATTACCAAAGTATCATGTGTGAGAATTACTATGTTTTTATGCTACTTATGGCATTTTCTATTTAAGATAGCTTAATTGATAGTGTTTGGATTTAGTACAAACTAAATAGAGATAATTGGATAAGCTAATAAAAGGTTTGTCATTCTAAAGTAATTAAGACAAAAATATTTCACTATTCTTAATTAGTAATAATTTAAGAAATTGTCTAGTTAGAGTAAATTAAGAATTGACAAGGCATTTTCAAATATCAATTATAAGTTAATTACTAATTAGCAAAAACAAATATGATTAGATATAAATAGAGTAGAAATTAATTTCATATTCTATCTCTAATTAAAACATTGAATAAAAAATTAAATTATACATTATAACCATGCATAGATAAGTTAAGTCAAACCATTTTGAAATTCATAATATTTGGATGGTCATAACATATCACTAGACATTAGTCTTAATTTAATTATAAATTATTTAACTGGAGAAATAAATATAAATTAAAAATTTTAACTTATTTGATTCTAATTATGAAATAATTATAATTTATAAACATTGTCAATATATTAAAAACTTAATAGGTCACACATAAAAGCAGTTTAAAACAGAAAATTTAATTTAAATTATGTTGAACTTAACTATTAAATTTAATAAGCTTCAGGAATAAAAAAAATGAAATAATTAATTTTTATTAAACTTATAATTAAAATGTATAATTAAGAAATTTAATTTTAATAAAAAAATCTTAGTGATTTTTTTTATAAATAGGAAAAAGACATAAGGGAGTTAGCAATCATGTCTTTTCCTATCAAATTGTTTTAAGTTCTTTTTCTATATTTTGTTAATACAATTAGAGACTTAACACATTAATACTTACAATTAAAAAAATTGTAAGAATCCAAGCCAAGCAAGATTTAATTCTTTTATCCATAACACATGTTTTTCAAATTATTCAATTAGAGAAATTCGATCAAAAAATTATAAAATTTATTTTTTCTATTTAGTTACAACTAATTTCTCAATTTTTATCTTAACTTATGTTTGTCCTAATAAAGTGTAAGCATTTTATCTACAATATTTAAAAATATAAATATAAACAAATCAAACTCCAAACTGAATTTTTCAATGTCTCTTGTATATAAAAGTTGAGTTAAAACATATGAGCCACTATAATTGACTGAAGCAAATTATAATGACAAAAAATCATTTAAAAAGAGCAAGAAAAACACTTGCAAGTCTAATATATTGTTTAACATATAAGGTCACTTGTCATCTAGTTTACTTTTATGCCTCAAAACTTCTTTTAATGTGTCGAATTATAATTAAAGTTTGTTCGAAACTTTTTTTTTTCTGTTAGCATGGCTTTGACCTTGAAATTATGCTAAAAGACAAGATTTGAGTATTAAACCAGAGTGAATATATTTTCAATTGAATCTTGTTTTTATTAATAAATTTTTAATTAGATCTTCTTAATTGAAATATCAAATAGTTCGTCTTAGAACCTATAATATCAAATATACTTATTATGATGTGAACAATTACTTATCAATTCTCTAAGTATCATTGTTGGGAAATATCCAGTTGGATATCTTCTCGATATTATTGACTCCTAAATAGTTAGGAAATCAGATAT
The DNA here is from genome assembly GCA_025504935.2 of Erythroxylum haughtii. Lineage (NCBI taxonomy): Eukaryota > Viridiplantae > Streptophyta > Magnoliopsida > Malpighiales > Erythroxylaceae > Erythroxylum > Erythroxylum haughtii. The sequence goes on along the minus strand of JANSVB020000143.1, from coordinate 2,344,685 downwards.
GATATTATGTAAAGATATTAGTTTTCTAGAATAGCCTCCTCTATTTATGTATATACTTGTATCTATGAACTGATGAAAAAGGAGTGAAATATAACAGTTTAGAATTTCTACAAGGTATCAGAGTCATACCTAAACATTAAAAAAACCCTAGCCACCACATATTGTTTCTAATCTTGCCAATCTATGTCAACCATGTCTGATATTGGTGAATCTTCTAACCCAGTTCAAACACCTCCTCCACATAATACTACCTTAGATTCTCATTCCCTTCATATCACTACTATATGACTGAATGGAGAGAACTTTCTTCGCTGGTTCCAATCAAAGAGAATGTACATCTGTGGGAGAGGTAAGATTTGATATTTGATTGGTGACAAAAAGGAACTTACGACGAATGATCCTACACACAAAATATGGGATGCTGAAAATTTTATGGTGATGACATGGCTGGTAAATTCTATGGAGGAATATATTAGCATGGCTGGTAAATTCTATGGAGGAATATATTAGCTCCAACTATATATATTACCACATAGCTAAGGAGCTATGGGACAATGTGAATAAGATGTATTCTGATTTGGGAGATTAGTCCTAAGTTTACGAACTAACTCTCAAATTGGGTGAGATCCGTTAAGGTGATGATAGTGTTACTAAGTACTTTAATTCTCTAAAACATTTGTGGCAAGACTTAGACTTGTTTAATGACTATGAACGGAAATCCCCTAATGACTATAACTATTTTCAAAAAACAGTAGAGGATAACTGAATTTTTAAGTTCTTAATTGGATTTAATATTGAGTTTGATGAGGTTAGAGGCAGGATTATTGGAAGACAACCACTTCCTACCATTGGAGAAGTCTTTGCAGAAGTCCGACGTGAAGAAAGTAAACGGTTCGTGATGTTTGGCAAACAAAATCCTATGTCTACTATTGAAAACACAACACTAGTTATTGGGAATCATATTGGTCGTATTAGGAAGACTGAGAAAAAGTCACAATTTTGGTGTGACTATTGCAAAAAAGCACGACATACCCGTGAAACATGCTAGAAACTCCATGGAAAGCCAGAAAATTGGAAAGGATCACATGAAGGGAAATTTAATAAAACTTCCTCTAGTGATTCAACTCACTACGAATCACGCAAAATCCCATCAGCACATGAGGTGAATTTTGGACAGTTCTCTTAAGAGTAGATTAACTATATTCTGAAGCTTCTGAAACCCAAAAACTGAATCCTCAGGTGCTCCTAATGCCTCTGTGGTGCAAACTGGTAGGATTTTATTGCTTTATCATGTTCCTTTCCATATAATTCCACTCCTTGGATCATTGATTCAAGAGCATCTAACCATATGACCAGTTCTTTTAATTTATTTCATAATTATGACCCTTGTTCTAATCATGAAGAAATTTGTATAGTTGATGGATCATTTTCTACTGTAGCTGGTAAAGGTCCAGTAATTCTATCCTCAAATATCTGCCTTAAATCTATCCTACATGTTCTAAAACTAGCTTGTAATCTATTGTCAGTAAGCAAACTAACCCATGACTAATTATACCATTACTTTTTTTTACTCATATTGTGTTTTTCAGGAACTAATTTCGAAGAAGATGATTGGCAGTGCTAAGTTGATATATGGTCTCTACTAAATTGATGATAACTTGAAGAATAAAGAAGCTCTTGGCTTAAGTAGTATTCGTTCTATCCATGCTAAAGAACATATTTTGCTTTGGCATAATATATTAGGACATCCTAATTCCTCTTATCTAAAAAGAATTTTACCTCATTTGTTTAAGTTTTTGGATTATTCAAAACTTCATTGTGAGTAGCGCATTTTATCCAAAAGTCACAAGATTTATTATCCTACAAAACCATATCAACCATCCAAAACATTTTACTTAATTCATAGTGATGTTTGGGGTCCATCTTATGTTAAAACTCTTACTGGGAAAAAATGATTTGTAACTTTTATTGATGATCATCCTCAATTATGTTGGGTCTATTTAATATATGAAAAATCTGAAGTTGTTCAAATCTTTCAAAACTTCTATACCATGGCACATGCATTGGTATACTTCACTCTGACAATGGTACCGAGTATTTTAATGAAGTCCTTGGGAAATTTCTTAAGTTTAAAGGTATTGTTCACCAATCTACGTGTGTTAACACTACTTAACAAAATGGTATCGTCGAGAGGAAAACTAAACATTTACTAGAAGTCGCTCGATCCATTATTTTACAATGAATGTGCCAAGATACCTTTGGGGTGAGGCTGTTTTAACTGCATCATACTTAATTAACCGAATGTCTAACCGTGTTTTGCATTATGCAACACGCTTAGATATGTTTAAACAATGCTTTCCAGAAAATAGACTTTACTTTACTCCTCCTTTTCGAATATTTGGGTGTACTGCATATGTTCATAACTCAAATAGGGAAACTCCAAACTAGTTCCAAGAGCTAAAAAATATGTCTTCATTAGGTATGCTCCCAGTCAACGAGGTTATAAATGATACAATCTTTTAACTCAAAAAATTGTTGTCTCCAAAGATGTCACATTCCTAGAACATTACAAAAAATTTCTTCAAAGGGAGAACTCTAATGAAACGGAAAATTTTTGGGTCATTACTCCTAATCCCCTACCCATAGTCCTTAATAATCATAATATAATTTCTGATAATGAAGCCAAAGATACTACTTCTAATCTGTCCATGCTAAGAAATCTCAATTCATCCACGGGGGGAGAAATACTACTATCCGCTCCTAAGGAACGGAATACTGAGCTTCATGTTTATACTAAGAGGAAGACTCAATTGAGAAGTAGAGAACAACATACAATGCATAACCTCTCAAATCCCTCGGAGAAGGAACCTGGGAAGAATTCAGGTAACCATATACTACTTTACCCCTTATTGTGTCTAGTAATGATCAACCTATACCTACTGACCCACAAACTACAAGTGATATTCATACTGATCTTTCTGCTGATAATTATCTACCCATAACATTTAGAAAGGGGAAACGGGCTTGCATCAATCATCTCATATCAAAGTACCTATCTTATGGAAAACTATCACACACATATAAATCATTTATCTCTAAAATCACTAATCTGATTGCTCCAAGAAACATTCAGAAAGCACTTCAAGATCTAGATTAGAGATCAGCTGTTATGGAAGAAGTAAATGCTCTTGAGAAGAATAAAACTTGAGAACTTGTGAACTCTCCTAGAGATAAAAGTTTGGTAGGTTGCAAATGGCTTTTCACTAAGGTCAATGGTAGTGTGGAAAGGTTGAAGGCAAGATTAGTTACTAAGGGATTTACTCAAACCTATGATATTGACTACCAAGAGACATTTGCTAATGTTGCAAAGGTAAATACAATTCGAGTATTGTTATTCTTAGTTGTAAATTTTGAGTGGACTTTACATCAACTAGATGTAAAAAATGTATTTCTTAATGGAGACCTAGAAGAAGAAGTCTTTATGAGCTTACTCCCAATTTTTTAGGATACATATAGGAGAAATAAGGTGCGCAAGTTAAGGAAGTCATTATATGGACTAAAACAGTCCCCTAGAGCATAGTTTGACAGGTTTGGAAGGGTTGTGAAGAGCTACGACTATTGTCAAAGCCAAGCTGATCATACTTTGTTCTATAAGCGATCCAAGGCAGGTATGCTATCAATTCTTATTGTTTATGTAGATGACATTATCATAATAGGAGATGATGTATCCGAAATAGTAGAGTTGAAGAAGAGATTAGCCAAAGAATTTGAGATTAAAGATCTTAGACCTCTGAAATACTTCATTGGAATGGAATTTGCTAGATTCAAGGATGAGATAATTGTAAACCAACAGAAATATATTCTAGACCTATTGAATGAGACCGAATTACTAGGATGCAAGACAACTGATACTCCTATTGAGACTAGTGTAAATTTCAAACTAGTTCAACTTGAAAATGTTATTAATAAGGAGAGATACCAGCAACTAGTTGAGAGATTAATATACCTATCACATACCCAACCTGATATAGCCTTTGTTGTGAGCTTATTGAGTCAATTTATGCACTCACCAAGCTAAGAACATTCGGATGTTGTACACAAGATACTAAGATATTTAAAAGGAACTCCTAGGCAAGGTTTAATGTTTCGTAAGCAGAACAACCTTCAAGTAGAAGTCTATATTGATGTTAATTGGGCATAGAGTGCTACCGATAGAAGATCAATTTCAGGTTATTGATCATTTGTTGGTGGTAACTTGGAGGAATAAGAAACAAAATATTGTTGCAAGAAGCAGTGTCGAAGCTAAGTTTTGTGCAATGGCATATGGAATTTGTGAAGTCATATGGATTAAAAGGGTACTGAAGGAACTACAGATTCCTATTTCAATTCCTATGAAAGTGTATTGTGCCAACAATGCTGCAATTTCAATTGCTCACAACCCTATTTTTCGTGGTAGAACAAAATATGTTGAGGTTAAGTACTTCATCAAGGAAAAGATTGAAGAAGGATTAATTTGTGTTCCCTACATTCCAACATCACAATAGGTAGCTGACATTCTTACAAAGGGATTACACAAGAGATAGTTCAATGTTCTAGTTACCAAGTTAGCTATGGATGACATATACAAGCCAGGGGGAGTGTTGTGAAATATCCAGTTGGATGTTTTCTAGGTATTATTAACTCCTAAATAGTTAAGAAATCAGATATGATATTATGTACAGATATTAGGATATTATGTATAGATATTAGTTTTCTAAAATAGCCTTCTCTATTTCTATGTGCACTTGTATCTATGTACTGATAAAAAAGGAGTGAAATACAATAGTTTAAAATTTCTACAATCATATAGCCTTCATAAAACAGAATCAAATCATCTGTTTTGGTTAATTAATTTTTACTCTGTTTCATTAAATCAATCTCATCCACACGTTTATATAAGGTTCACACAAATAAGTGGATAAGATTGACACAAGATTGAAATGTCCCAATGAGAACATGAAACTCCAACCTTATAAAACAGCATAACGTATAAATAGGAGATGTGCCAGTGTCATTAGACCTTACTCATTATATTGATAAACCCCATTAATGCAATGTATGTTACGTGTCCTTTATACGACACCTGTATTTTTATTATAAAAAATAAAAAGAATTTAAAATTTTCAAAAAGTAATATAACTCGAAGTGGGTAAAAAGAAAAAACTCAGTTAAACAATCCAACTACTTTTCAGCAGTGCAAGGAATTTGAAGACATGACAGTCCCAACGTAACGTGTTATGGAAGGTGCTACTTCCATGTTTTGTACCAAGCACTTTCATCCTCGTCCAGCAAATTACGAATTCCCAGACCCCTACAAATGCAGATGCACCGGCAACCATAAAGTTGTGAATTTGATATGAAATCAGTCTGTCAACGTTATCGAGTCTGGATGTTTCTCCATATACTTTAGTATCGAGTATACCCCTGTAAAGGGGCTTCCGTTTGTTGCCGTTCTCTAGTTGAACATGGCATTGAGATCATAACAGGCAAACCAAATTAATATTTGATAGTACGAACTAATCACTTGCATCTTACCAGTTAACATGCTCTAGAATTCATCAAAAACAATTCAGTACCCATTTGGTACGAAAAAGGTCTTTGAGGTCAACATGGGAACATTTTCTACCATGGACTAATACAGAGACATCGTCAATGAACACTAAGCTGCGGCGTCTACAAATTGAGACAGCAAGAGGCTCCTAGAAGTGGTGTCATGTCATGCATCGACAAAGTATGCATGCCTGGAGATCAAGTCATGCTTCTGACCTGACGGTGGACTTTTACAGAAACCTCTTTGAACTATTTCCATGTAGAACCACCAAGTCTAATAACCTCTTCACCACTATTATCCCGCCGTCTAACCCTATCCAGGCTCGTATCTCCTTTCTGATCATTTATGTCACCGTAAAGATCCCTCAGTTTTGCCAAATTGCTGGAAGCAGATGCCTTCTCTTTGTTACCATTCCTAGGACTAGATCGGGGATCAAATGTACCACCAGCTTGCAAGCTCTGACTTCTGCTCCTACTCCGGCTACGGCTTCTATGAGACCTTTCTTCGTAATGCCTATTCCCATCACGGCTACTTCTTTCATAATCTCTTCTGCTTTCTCGTTCAGAATGCCTGGACCTCCTATCACTATCATGCCTACGGTGTCTCTCCCTCTCCCATTCCCTCTCCCTCTCCCTGTCTCTCTCCCTGTCCCTGTCCCTGTCTCGCAATCGGTCCAAATCCCGGTTGCGTTCACGATCTTGATTGCGATCCTGGCCCCGTCTACGTTCCCAATCTTTATCTCTATCATGATCTCTATCTCTTTCCCGGTCTGGGTCCCTATCCCTATCTGAATGATCTCTATCAGAATATTCACGACTCTGGCTTCGGCGACTGCTGGGAGATCTTCGTGGTTCATCACTGGCCCTATCATAAGAAGGTTGTGGTAGTGTTCGACGAACAGGTGATGAGTCTCTTGTTGATGCTCGATGTGGAGCACGCTGACCAAAAGAGACTGAAAGAGCAGCCTTAACAGATGGGGGTCTACGTGCAGTATCATCAGATCCATGACGAACAGATTCTCCTGTGGCACCAGATATTTTGGTGGGGAGCTTCATCTTCTCCAAATTAGAAACAATTTGCCGCATTACAGGTACAGGAATGCGAGGGAATAAGGTATCAAAATAGTACTGAAAAAAAAAAGCAACACTATGATTCTTTTTATTCAAAGATAAACAATAAGAAGTCAAAAGAATTAGAAATTTACTGCACCTGACCTGCCCAAGAAGCAAATCACGTACATACACACCCATTGTAGTCATTCGTCCACTTGATCCTGGAGAGAACTCCTGCAACAGCATTGATATAAATAGGTCAGGTAAAGCAAAGAAAGAAAAGAAAACTAGACAACATTGTCTAAATAATAATGATAAGCACACATGTATGAGAGGATACCTAATTCTGGAAAGTTTAATTTAGACAAGGACTATCCAAGACCAAACAACAATTACTAAAACAGGGAATTATTGTAGAATGACCAGTGGTTACGGGTAAATACAATGATCAATGAGGGAGATAGCAATAATTAGGCAGCTATCAATGTCAGGTTCACTAAGGATCACGACACCACTCCAATTGGGTTGACACAGTCCTGCATTTTCAAAAAGCTATGCAGAAACACATTATCCAGAAGTCATGAAATCAGTATTCCAAATTTAGAAATCTGCAAAGAAAATGCCGAAAAATAATAACTAAACTTTTGAAGCTAAGTAGACAGAAAAGGACTATCAGAAAGTTGTTCATCAATAAATGATCAAGGCTTCAGCTTCCCATTGAATTGCATCAAAATCTAATAATACTTCAAGCATTTAAATGGCAAGTTATAATATCATAAGCCAGTCCACCAGCTTCTTGTTCAGTACATCACTGAATTCCCAGCTGAGGTAAAGAATGCAGCTCATCAGCATATGAGGAAAACATATTTATATATTCTACAACTTTATTACAACTTTTCCTTCTTAAACATAATTGAATACAAAGGATAAGAAAGGAAATTTGTGTGAAAGCACTCCCACAAGCCCTATTGCATATTCACTAGCTAATGAACACTCAGACAAGGAAGATAGGGTCTGTGCAAAACTGAAATTGTTCTCTCTTGGAATCATAGAAAGGACAGCATTTCTTATGAGAAAATATAACTGAGCTACAAACCTCAAAATAGGTTGAAGAGATATATAGAAATGAATGGCAAAATTCCAACAACTTGAACAGTGAACACAATTCATTTCACGGGGCAGCGTAGAATTAAATCAATTTCAGCAGTTTCAAAACACAATGATTAAATTGAATCCATAGGATTAATCAAGCTTGTCTTTACACTGATAAACAAACACTAATAACCTATATATTTCGTAACTGTAGAATCCCGTTTCGTAACTGTAGAATCCCGCACAACTAAAGCATGTAGTTGGCAGACAAAAGTGATTCAATAGGAGGCTGATGACATTTACAAGCTCAACACTCTGAAAAGCTCATCATAACATACCTCATCATCATTAATGTATGGTTCATACCAATTCCATAAAGTCTTCGGATCACCAGCATATCTTAAATACAGGAATCCAATCTGCTAGAAGAACGAGGGAAATTAGAAAGATACGCAAGGAGTTACTTTGAAAAGAAGAAAAAAAAAAGGGGGAAAATTACTGCTCGAATATAAGGAGAGTCGGTGTGCTTTAAAAGGCCGTGCATTTGCTTGACAGTGAGCTTCATGGTGAAGAACTTGTAGAGAAGACAGAAAGCAGTAGAAGGACCGCGACAATTTCCAGTCATCCAAGGCTCAACGTGGTCGACCTGGTTGTAGATTTCGTCAATCACTTCATGGTACGTCTTCAACCGGTAAAGCTCCTTAAAGTAGTCCGACGACAGAATATTCATACACAACACCTTCTCCAATAGCGAATCTATCGCTTTCCCACTCGTCTGTATCTCCATCGGAGATTTTTAATTTACCCAACAAATCGTACCTCCAATTCAGTTCCTAAAACAACAACAGCAACAACAAAAAAGAGAAATCAGAGAAAGAGCATTTAACAGAATAGCGTAGAAGTCCAAATACAAAAATATCAAAAGAAGGGATCTGAACCGAATTTGCTCCACCCAGCCGAGCCGATGTTCTTCAATTTTAGGAAAACCTAGGGATTCCTTGAAGCGATTTGGCATACGAGGCAATAACTTCTTTGCTTTGAACCCTTTTGTTTATGGTATATTATATTAATACTGCTATGGGTCGTGTTATGGGTACCGTTGGGTAAAAAGAAAAGGCCCATTGAACGGCGGGCCCAATTGTTAAATTGTTAATAGGGATGCTTTGGAATATTAATACAAGAAACAAAGTTCTTTAATTCTCCTAAACTTTGAGGTTTAACACATTTGATCTTTTTTTAAGCTTCTATTTTCATTAAACAAGCCCCTAAAATTTTTACTTTTTCTACTTTAAGGCCCTTTATCTCGTATGAATAGCACATGGTCTAGCCTGATCACAAGTTTATTTATTAAAATAATTATATGACGTCATACAAATATTTTATTTGGGAAAACTCACATTATCTTCATACTGAGGAAAACATACTCTCTATATTTATATTGATGGAATGTCACTTTTTTTGTGTGAAATCAGATAACGTCATTAAATCAGCCTCTAGGAGTTCAAAATAGGTCAGAACCAACGAGTGCTGTGGTGGAGTGGTTGAGGCTCCTCCTTCCTTAACCAAGATCTCGGTTTCGAGTCTTGGGAATGGAGCTGCACTCGTGAGGGAGAGCTTTGCCGCCCGTAAGGGTCCAACCCGGCTCGAATCCGAATTAGTCGATTGCCTATATGGCATCGGATACCGGATGGTTTACAAAAAAAAAAGGTAAGAATATGTTATTGTTTATTACAATTAAGAAAATTTTCATGCTATGCTATAGGAAACTGGCATTACGAAATTGAGTTTATGATACTTTTCAATGGTAAAATGTTAAATGGAGTTTTTTTACTCCTATTTGATGATTAAAGGATATCTTGTATTGGCATATATTAGTTGTGTGTATTACAATTTGAGATTTGGTAGTGTTAATTAGGTGACTTTACTCATTATTGTCATTATAGTACTTATTATTGGTATTATAATCTTGATTATGGCATTTTCTTATCATCGACAATTAACGATATGTTGTTAATCTAATTTGTTTATCAATTTAAGTTATTTAAAATAGGATGGCAGTTAAGGATTCATTAGTTGTTACATCGGAGGTAATCTAACCTCCATATAGTTTTCTTGTCTTGACACCCTCAAGTTCTTAAGTTATACTTTTTAAGCCTTTTAGTAATCTTACACTATCTTGTTTATTATTGTACAAGTTGTAATTATGTCAAAATTATAGAATGGTGGTGCCTTTTGTAGAATTACATTACTTATATTGCTACTTTCTTTTCATGTTTTTAGGTCCATTTTAAAGTTCTTATAAATAAAGATTTTCTTGTAAGTAGATGTCAAGATTGAGTATTAACTTATAAACTTTGAGACATTGGGTGTTTATTTAAATTTTCATAAAAACAATAAATGTTGATTGATATGTTTTTCCTTATCAATTTAATGTTCATGGTTTACTAATTTGATGCATATATACAACATGCCTATTTCTTGACACATGTCCCCCTATGTGAACTTCTATTAAAAATCTTATTGCGAACTCCAAAATGAAAATGTATAGTGTCATATAACAAAAATTAAATTGTTTTGTATATGTAACAAAAAAAAGTCATTTCGGAGTTTGTGGCTAGGGATTTTAACAAAAGTTGACAATAAGGGGTTAACTCTACAATATTTTATTTCCAAAACATATATGTCTCATATCTCTCCATATTATAATAACATATGTGACCAAATACATATAAAAAGAGAAGCAATACCATTAAAAGCCAAATAAAAAGGTAAAATGCCCTTAAATTAGTGGTCACAATGGTGAAGATCAATGTCATACTACAAATTCTCCTTTTATTATATTTACTTGTGAAGTTAACTCTTACTTAATTAGATATGGACTTGATTTCATAAGTCAATATCTAATTGAGTGTCCTTTATATATGTAAATCCCAAGCACAAGTCAAATTATATAAAGCCTCTACTAAATGATTAAATGACATTAAAGTACATATTATGTACATGATATTCCATAGAACAAGTTGTTTCTTTATAATGTACTTTATAATATATAGGCATTGAAACCCTTCTTCTTTTTCTTCTTCCCTTCCCCTACCTTTGTCTTATTAATTAGGAGGTATAACATGTGAATTTGTTCTAATTTAATTATTTTTTTTGGAAGTTAAGTACATATAATATTGCGCGCCTAAAGAGAAATGGGTTTACAATTTACATGTAAAAATATACAACTATGAATATACAAAAGAGAGTAAAGAGAATCTACCAACACGATTATCTCATCTATTATAGTTATATGAACAACTACAATCTCCAATTAAAAATCATTTCATTACTCATTGTGCATATGATATCTCAAGCAATTGTTATAGTTTTTATCTTTACATTATCATTATAAGGCCAAACATTATACCCTAGTTGAAATGTTATATGCTCATGAAAGTAAATGTGATAGGTGTTGAAATTATTATATGATTGTGAATTATATATGTCTTGAATCTTGGTTTGATAGACTATGATTAGTAACTTGGAATTAATTGATACTATTAGAAAATTGATGTTTAAAATATACATTTGGACTAGGAAAATTGTCAAGTGGCAAGATAAGTTGGTACATGAAAATTAGTATGACTAAGCTTATACATTGAATGACATTTGGCAACATTGGTTGAGTGACAAGTAGCTCACTTTTATGTGTGACATGTAGGTTGATTCATTGAAGGACATGTGCCCTTTCAAATTTATGACACCTAACACTAAACAAGTGCTGAATCACTGCAGCCTATTTGATGTTTCTGCTGCATTTTCACTTTCCTTTGCTCCTCTCCACTGAAACTCTCTCTTACTCTCACAAACTCCTGGATTTTTCTTCAATTTGGAGTATCATCACTTGACATCTTTGCAAGATGCTGCATCAAGGAAACTAGATCTTGTTGTCTTTTATGTTGTCTTCTTGGAGCTAAGATTTGCACCTTGATCTTAGATGTGTGCAGGTTGCTTTGAAAGGCTAGATTAGCTGGTTCTTTGGAGTTGAAATTTTGAAGTTAAATAGGTAAGGGAATTCTAAACTTGATAGCGTGCATTAATAGAAGTTCTATGATGATTGAATTGGCATGGAATGTATGCTATGATGGTGATAAATGAGTGCTGGAAAATTGATCCTTGTATAGCAAATTTTGTTTTAGTTTTGATGTATGAAAGATAATGATTTGTGAGTTGCCTAATGAATGATTCTTAAATTGGATTTGGACATGAATTTAATAAGGGATTGAAGCATGAATAAGGTAGAATTGAAGTGAAATTGATGGACTTTGGTGTGTTGGATGGAGTATCAAGGAGTTAAATTTGGAAACAAAATAAAGGTCATAGGTGAGGTTCACTCATCCCACGATCGTGGGATTTATATGGAACCTTCCCACGGTCATAAGAAATGTTTTGGAAGGGAAAAAGAGTGGTTTTATATATTTGTTAGACTATATAAGGATAAGGCACTTTTTAATGGTGTAATTGGACTTGATTATAGTGTAAAACGAACCTAATTTGATGTGAAATAAGTTAATTAAAGGTTGAGTAAGGTTTAGATTATTAATTGAAGTAATAAATTAAGGAAGGTGTTATTTGATAACAAAGTATCTAATTTTTGAACTTATAAATTGTTAAAGGAATGAAGTTTATTTATGAATGCTAATGTGATTTAAAGAACAAGAGTAATGTGTTAGTTGTGGATATTTGTGAATTGGGAACTTGTGTGAATACATGTAATGTGTAATTACTTAATGTATTCATTGGTGCATTAATGCCAATGTTTATGTTTATAAGGCATGTTACGTTTGATCAAATGTGAATGAATATGTTAAATTTGAGCAAAATGGAATGAAGTCATATGTTATACACTACCTCACTTACATGTGATTCTGAAATCTGAAATGTTTTGATTTTAAAATTGTCAAGTTTTAGTCGTGGGTAAATAGGCATGCCTAGAAGGGTCT
>JANSVB020000143.1:2296199-2307540 GCA_025504935.2 Erythroxylum haughtii | reverse complement strand
AGAAAAAAAAATTATACTGAGTTTTGACTGAGTGATGTAGCACGCCACCCTCGCGGGGCACGGACTCGGATATCACCTTCGATGACGGGTTCGGGTCATGTGGAAGTGGGGTGTTACAGGAAATCTGACTGCTATAAGTATAAAGTCTGGGAAGTCAAATAGGAGCTGTTAGGTAACTCCTTAGCCTATATGATTCATGATTCTAATTTAATTATAGCCATATCAAGTTCTTAGTGGCTAGATAGTGAAGCATCTAGTCATGTTGCTTCCACAATGTAGGAGTTCAAATCCACAAGAAGGTCGATTAAAAAAGAGGAGAAGCTGATGATTGACAATAATGAAGAAGTAGATGTTTTATATGTAGGGGATGTAGGTTTAAACCTTGATACAGGTTTTGAACTGGTTTTACCGACCACATTTTATATACCGTCTTTTAGACAAAATCTAATCTCTGTGTCAGTTTTGGATAAAAAGGGTTATCGTTTTATATTTGATACTTCAATTATATATATTATTATTAATGCAAAACATATCGAAACTATTTTCTTATCCTACGGATCATATCAAATGTGTCTTACCCATAATAAAATGTATGCTTCTTCTTATATTGCCAAACGTGTGACTCGTAAGAGACCTTTAATAAATGAAACGTCATACATGTTGTAACATAAATTTTTGGGCCACATTTTCAAGGAAAGGGTTGAGAGATTGATAAAGGAAGACATTCTCCCAACTCTAAACTTTGGTGATATGGAAACATGTGTTGATTGCTGCAGAGTTAAGTTGACCAAGATAAAGAAGAAGGGATCAACTCGTGCTTCTGGCTTGTTAGACCTCATATATACGGATATAACTGGACCCTATACAGCTATGTTATGCAATTCTAGATATTTTTTGACATTTATAGATGATTATTCCTAATACGGTTACATGTTCTTGCTTAAAGAAAAGTCTGAAGTTCTTGATACATTCAAGGTCTTCAAGATTAAGGTTAAGAACCAATTGGAAAAATCAATAAAGATTGTCAAATCTGATCGGGGAGGAGAGCATTATGGCAGACATGGTGTTTCAGGACAAGGAAAGGGACAATTGGTAGGTATTTTGAATCAGTTAGAATAGTGACTAAGTTCACTATGTCGAGTAGTCCTTAATAAAATGGTATAGTTGAAAGGCATAACTGCAACCTAAAGGATATGATAAGGTTGATACAGAGTAGGAATAGCCTACCTGATTACCTTTGGGGTGAGGCCATTAAGACGACATTGGATATATTTAATAGAGTCCTAAGCAAGTTAGTGCCTTGAACTCCGGAAAGTGTGGAAATCAAGCCTATCATTCGTGTATGGGGCTGCTTTGTGGAGGTACAATTATATAATTCTTTTGAAAGCAAAGTGCAACCTCATTCTACTCGTTGCTACCTAGTAGGTTATCCTGACCACTTAAAAGGCTACAGATTTTACTGTAGAGAAAGAGGGGCCAGCATAGCAGAATTAAAAATAACTAAGTTTTTTGAATACGATGTCCATGATGAGGGTGGGCCCTCTTACCCTTCAGGTGATAGCAGGATGGATATTACGATTATTTCGTATCCGTCGCCCATTCAATCAGGTCTAGTGGATTAAGGTCTAAGTACCCATGCCTATGCAGGAATAGGAACTTATACCTGTATAAGTAGAGATTCTTGGGTATAAGAACCATTGCAATTGTGTAGATCCATTAGAGAGAGACGACCTGCTATCTCATCTGATTATATGGTCTATTTAGGTTAACAAGACTATGATATGGGATATGTTATAGGTCCAATTAGTTTTACAAAAGCCATTTTTAGACCTCATATAGACTTGTGGTAGGAAGCAATGAAGGATGAGATGCAATCTATACAGCATGATAAGGTGTGAGAGCTAGTTGATCTGCCTCAACATTGTAAACTCGTTAGTTGCAAATGGCTATTTAAGACCAAGAAGGTCACGCAAGGTAAAGTTGAGCAGTTTAAGGCTTGATTGGTTGCCAAAAGGTTCACTCAGAGAGAAGGGGTTGACTTTAATGTTACCTTCCTCTCCTGTATCCTCGAAAGATGCATTTAGAGTGATTATGACAATAATAGCTCATTATGACATAGAGCTATATCAGATGGATGTTAAAACTGCTTTCTTGAATGGTGACCTTTATGAGGAGGTCTATATAGAGCAACCTAAAGGATTTTAGGATCAAGGAACAACTGATAAAGTTTGCAAGTTGGCCAAATTAATATACAATTTCAAACAGGCTTCTAGACAATGGTACTTGAAGTTTGATGAGGTTTTGACCTCTTTTGGCTTTGTGGAAAACAATGTTAAAAGATGCTTGTACTACAAGGTCACGGGGAGCAAAGTTATCTTCCTATTATTGTATGTGGATGATATATTACTCGCGTCAAATGACTTGATCATATTGCATGAAGTGAAGCAACTTTTGGCCAAGCATTTTGACATGAAGGACCTTAGAGAAGCATCTTTTATCTTAGGTATACAGATTCACCAAGATAGATCTCAATACTCATTAGGCCTCTCGCAAAGTGCATACATTGAGCGAGTATTACAATAGTTTAATATGGTTGAATGTAGATCTGTTGTAGCACATATTTCTTATGGTGAGAGATTATCTTTGGCATAGTACCCAAAGAATGAAGTTGAGAGAGAGGTTATGAGGAATGTTTTGTACTCTAGTGCAATTGTAGCCTGATGTATGCCTAAGTGTACACTAGGTCGGACATTGCATTTGTTATGGAACTACCAGTTCGATATTTGGCTAACCTAGGTGTAGACCACTAAAATACAATCAAGTGAGTGTTGAGATACTTAAAGTGTACTAAGGATTATATGTTGACATACAAGATGGTTGACGATCTAAGCCTAATATGGTATACGAATTTTAATTTTGCTATATGTTCGAATAATTGTAAGTCCACTTTAGGTTACATTTTTATATTGGCAAATGGTTCAATATTGTGGAAGAGTGTAAAGTAGACATTAGTAACTTGCTCAACCATACATGCAGAGTTTGTTGCATACTATGAGGCTGCTACACAGGTGGTTTGACTCAGAAACTTGATTTTTGAGTGGTCTATGATAGATTCAGTAACTCGGCCCATTCAGTTGTGCTGTGATAATTTTGTTGCTGTATTTAGTAACAACAATAAGAATAATAAAGTGACCAAATAAATGATTTCGGTCATTGGGTCAAAGTCCAGGAAGAAAATAGATCCTAATCAGTATGGACTGGACCCATATTGGGCCTGTGATAGGAAAATCTGATATGAAAGCTATATAAATAGGTTAAGGTCTCCTACAATTGCTCATATCATTTGTAAGTATATAGATTCTTTGACCTGTTAAGAAAGTTTACGTATTGAAAAAACTATAAAAAGACGTTAACCATGTGCCGGTGAGAAGTTCTCACGAAGATCTCGGTGAATTTGAGCTTATTTATGATATAACTGAAATCAAGTATTCCACGTTCAATTCGTTTATTTTCCTTTTATGAACGATCTGAGACACATAATAAGATTCACACTATGTGTTACAGAAGTTTGAAAGGAATTGATATGCTTAATAATTTTGATCTATTTAAAACAAGTTATTTACTTTCCTTTTTTATTTATTATTTATTTTATTCATTACTAATTTCATATTGTATTTATTTTTGTGAATAATTTGAATATTTGAACAATTTATTTAAAATATTAGTTTTAAATATTTTTAGATAAATAATTTTACAATTTAATTATCAATTTTAAATGTTGTTGGATACTCCTTTAAATATTTTTTAAATGCCTTATAAATATTATTTTATATCTTTTTATAATTAACTTTGTTTCAAATTTGAGTTAATATCAAATGCGTCGATATAAACTCAATTGATAATAAAATCGATGACTAAATTATCTCATAAATAATTTTTATCAGTTAGCCTAATACTGTACTCCTTGATACGAAAAGGAAAATATTATAAAGTAGAATTTTATTACTTCCATTAAAATGTATAACATGATCGGCATGTTTATATAATTTTATTATTGCATAATCAATTATACACAAACCTCAACTGCTTCGAGCGTTCACTTAAATAAAGGAGCATAAAAGCCCAAAATTCAGCACCACTCGAATGGCGAACGTCTCCGTCGCGGCGGAGTGGCAACTACTCTACGACCGCTATTATCGGAAACTGGACATCTACCAAATGCAATGGAAGCACATCGACTTGACTCGCAACAAAATCGCCTGCGCACCTTTTGGGGGCCCGATCGCTGTAATCCGCGACGATTCCAAGATCGTCCAGCTCTATGCCGAATCCGCCCTCCGAAAACTCAGAATTTACAACTCCGCCGGCGTGCCCATAGCCGAAACCGTCTGGAAGAACCCGGGCGGCCGCTTGATCGGCATGTCGTGGATGGAAGACCAAACTCTTATGTGTATAGTCCAAGACGGCACTATCTATCGCTATAACATCCACGCAGAGTGCATCGAGCCCAATCTATCGATGGGAAAAGAGTGTTTTGAGCAAAATGTGGTGGAATGTATGTTTTGGGGCAACGGTGTTGTGTGCTTGACGGAGGCAGGAAAGTTGTTCTGTGTGCCAGATTTCAAGGAAGTCAAGCCGTTCAAGCTGCCGGATCCCGGGCTGGGAAGTGAAGAGCTGCCGCATTGTATGGTGGTAATTGAACCGCAGTTTACAGTTTCAGGGAACGTGGAGGTGTTATTGGGTGTGGGTGATGGGATTGAAGTTGTTGATGAGGATGAGGTCAGGCAAGTGGGTGGTGGTATTATGGGGGGTCCCGTGCAAAAGATTACTGTTTCGCGAGATGGGAGGTTTTTGGCGTGCTTTATGCATGATGGAAGGCTTGTGCTTATGAATATTGAGTTTAAGATCCTCTTTGAGTATCACTGTGAGGTGAGTTTATGCGTTACTACTAAACTAATGTGAAGCTCTTGTCTTTCTTTTCCTTAAATATGCTTGTAAGGTATAATAAGACTGTTTGAAATTAATGAAGCATTTCCAATCCAAATATGTGATCATCTTTTGTTCGATTTATTTACATGTAATAAGTAGTTGTATTTCATTTCTCTTTTCATCGATCTGTTTAATCTATGCAGTCAGCCCTTCCTCCAGAGCAGATGGCGTGGTGTGGCTTGGACAGTGTGCTACTTTATTGGGATGACTTACTGCTGATGGTCGGCCCATCTAAAGATTCCATAAGCTACGTATATGATGCACCACTTATTCTTATCCCTGAGTGTGATGGGGTGAGAATATTGTCCAACACAAATATGGAGTTTCTGCAACGAGTTCCTGATTCAACTGTATCTATCTTCAAGATAGGAAGCACATCTCCCGCATCTTTGCTTTTTGATGCCTTGGATCATTTTGACAGGCGAAGTGCTAAGGTAGAGATTCTTGTTTTCAAAATAGAGATGAATGCATATTCTTATTCTTGTAATGTATATGCATATCTTCATTCCGCATTTTCTTAATCTGAATATGAGTTATGATTTTTATTATAAAATATCTCTGTTCCTAATCATATCTGTTTCACTAACAATAGATTTGTTAGTAATGGGCGCTTGAACAAAATTTCATCACTAGAACTTTTAATGTCTTTTTCTTTGCATCTGTCAAATATGTGTCCTAGTAAGCCTTGTAACAACAAGTTGCCGTGAATCCTCATTCTTCAATCCTCACTCGCTAAGGTTTTACCAGGCAGATGAAAATCTGAGATTGATACGAGCATCCTTGCTTGAGGCTGTTGAAGCATGTATTGATGCTGCTGGTCATGAATTTGATGTTTCTCGTCAGCGGGCACTCTTGAGAGCTGCAAGCTATGGCCAGGCATTTTGCAGGTGGCATTGATTTCCTAGTACATTAATATTGGCCACTATTATAGTTTACTAGTTTTCTGTAGAACTTTGATGAGGTTTTTGTATCATAATGTTATATGGTTGATATGTAAGTAAATATCTGTGATGAATTTCGTGGCATATTTTTCTACAAAACTTGGTTGTTGATAAAGAAATTTGTAAAACTCTTTTTTTCTTCATATTGTCAATGTTATATTTTTTTTCCTTTTCTAAGTTAACTATTAGTGGTTTTGCCAATTTGAACTTAGTAGCTGTTATTTCTATCATCTATATTAGTTGTTTTGCCAATTCAAACATAGCAGCTGTTATTTCTACTATCTGTAGTCATAAAAAATGAAAATTTTTAATTTAATTTTCTGATTCCTGTTCTCGGTATTGATATCCAGTTGGCTTTGGCAGCAATTTTCAACGTGACCGCATTCAGGAAATGTGTAAAACTTTGCGGGTCTTAAATGCTGTTCGTGACCCTGAGATTGGCATCCCACTTAGTATTCAGCAGTATAAGGTTTTAAGTGCCTCTTATCCAATTGCATTTAATGGTATATTACATGCATTTTCTTGAAATTACACTGTATAATTTCTTGAATTCAGTCCCTTACAGCACCTGTTCTGATTGCTCGTCTAATTAATGCTCAAAGACACCTTCTTGCACTGCGGATTTCCGAGTACTATGGAATGAATCAAGTAAGTCTCCAACTTTTGCACCATGAATAGTGTAATTCTTCTCCTCCTTCGCGAATGATATCTTAGGAGTAAATTTTGGCTTGATATGGAATTAGACGATGTAGGAAATGAAGCTTACTATTTAACTAGTGATGGGGCTGAACATTTGTGGAAGCTGTCAGATGAAAATTTTATCTATATTTTTGTGGAGACAATCACTTGCATCAAATGACAAATCACTTTTGTCCCAAAATTTCTGGCTATCTCATTGCACTTCGATTGGTGGCAGGGTAAATTGACTTATGATTCACATTGCTGATCACAAAATTAAGTGAAGTGATTTAATTTTTTAATGCATCTTGGTTCTACCTTCGACAGGCATCTACAGTTTACTGATTGCAGAAATAGTGATTTACAAAAGTTTATCATTTTTCTATACCCATCTAGGTAGTCCACTATTAAATTCCAATTGGGGGAGGTTGCTACATGGCCATGGACAGATTGTTCGATGCTTTGATCTGTATGGCCTTTCTGTAGTATCTTTTGGTAGCATAGGCTAATGCACTAACCTATGAAGTTTTAAAGTACTTGTTAAACCTTTGACACGGATAGATCCATCTATATGAATTCTATTGACATTGCACAACTTTTGCAAGAAATTAGCCAAATGAGCCTCTGTCTAACATGAAATCTCATTTTCATTTACTGTATATTTAGGTTATATTTTATCTACTATTTTGAATTTTTCTTATTTGTTTCTTTGGTTTGCTGGAAAGTATAAGAGATCTCCACTAGGATTTGAACCCTAGTGGAAGAGTATGTTTTTAACATTCTATTCCATTTTGCACAACGCCATGACAATGTATTATCAGGAATACGATAGTTTATATGTTTATGAAATTGTGGATGTTACAGTAACTATGGAGATTACCATGTCCTTTCTCAGTTCATATGCCTAAATAAGGACCGTTTCGTTCTTCAATTTCTGCTTAAAGATTGAGATTAATCAGTTATTCTCTGTGTTTCTTTGTCACGAATATAGACATTTGTTAACTACCAATAATGTTTGAACTGTGATACCGTATTAAGTTTTGACTGGTGCTCTGTATTGTTCTGTGATTTTAGTCAATATATTTCCGACTCTTCTTCCCAGAAACATAGCTAATTGTCAACGTACACCATTATTTGAATTTGCCATTCGCAGGAGGTCGTGATAATGCACTGGGCGTTTGCAAAGATAACAGCCTCATTGGCAATTCCTGATGCAACTCTTCTTGAAATCTTGCTTGATAAGGTTTGTACACATTTTGATAGCTGAATTAGACTTTTCTCAATTCAGTTTCCTTTTTCCTTTTTATGTGTGGGTAAATTGGTATCTAAGATGACATTCTTCGAGTTGCAGCTGAGGTTATGCAAGGGTATATCTTATGCAGCAGTTGCTGCTCATGCAGATAAATCTGGCCGCCGGAAGTTGGCTGCTATGCTTGTTGAACATGAACCACGCTCCTCCAAGCAGGTGGGTAGATCATTTATGCCTGTGTGTTGGTCAGTAGATCCAACTAAGGCATTGTGGAGGGGAATATACACGCCCTTGTTAAAACAGTGTTTGGAAATGATTTTGTAGATTTTATATCTAAAATCCATTTTGCGATATAAAATCCATTTTGCTTCCTCTGAATAAAAGAACATAGTCTGCAAATCTTCTTGTATTATTAAAATGTTAAGTAACCATTATTGTGATGAACTGCAAATAAATGTCCTTACCCGCCTTTGTGTTGTTATCTGACATGTTTGTGATGTGTGCATCGTCTTGCAATACTTAACATTTTGTTTGTAGATATATTCTAGAAGTTTGTACATTATGATCATCGAACAAGCAGCTTTTAAGCTCTTGGAGTATGTGAACATTTCATGAAGTGAATTTGTACCCCTCCTAATAAAGGTATCGTAAAAATTGAATGTTATTCTTTCACTTAGATTCCCCTCCTGCTAAGCATTGGGGAGGAAGATGTGGCGCTGATGAAGGCTACTGAAAGTGGTGATACAGACCTTGTTTACCTTGTTCTGTTTCACATCTGGCAAAAGGTACTTATTTGGAGACCTTCATACTTCATGATACATACAATTTTTAGACTTTCTCAATATATTTTCCTGTTGATGCAGAGACCAGCTTTAGAGTTTTTTGCAACAATACAAGCCAAACCACTGGCACGAGACTTGTTTATAAATTATGCACGGTACATGCCATTATTTCAAATATTTCTATTATGTTATCGTTTAAGTATGTTGTGCTGCTTACATTAAAATCTATTCCAACTTTCCATGTGCCCATGCTATTGGTGTGTATTTGTGGCAGTTTGCATGCACACTATTTGTGGTTGTAGCTAGTTATTTGACTTTTGGATTTTCTTCCCACCGTCTTGCAATTATTCTGTTAGTATTCAATGTTATGTGATGCTCCATGCAATGTGACTGGCCTTTATATGCCTTTATGTACTTTTCTGAAATTTTCTTTTCACTTGGTCCCATAACATCTTTCATTTCTCCTCTCAGATGCTATAAACATGAATTCTTGAAGGATTTCTTCCTATCGAATGGGCAACTTCAAGTAGGTTTGACTGTTTCAGTCTGGTGAATTATGTCTCCTATTCCATTTTAAAGTTTTTTGTTGGCAACATTGAAATGGAAAGGGATGAGTTTGTTGAATTTTGTCTGTTGCTTTATTGATTAACACATGAGTGACATTTTCTGGTGTGGAAGTTGCTTAAGTATGTACTTTATAATATCCTACAAACATCACTTGGTGAAGAATGGGTACTTTCACATTATACCCAAGTTATGCTCTGGCTAGGGCACACTATTTGATGCTTGGGGCCTTGTGCTGATGTAATAACTATGATCCAGACATTACTTAACCCAAAAAAAATGTGGATATAGTTGAATGGTAAAATTTATTCTCTCCTGTGTGACATTCATTATCTAAAGCTCCTTGTTGGAGCTTCTACATTTCATAATACTTGATGTAGAATTCTTTCTAAGTTAATACATAATTGTACAACATGTTCGTGGTTCAGCTTCAGTTATTGTGCACATACAAGGCTTCACTAGTTATTCTGTTGTAAATGAGAATTTTCAATTCTATATATGGACAATTTTTCATGGAAGTGGTTGTAAGAATTTTTTAGAGTATAGTGGGTCAATTTCTTAACAGAAAGGTGCTTTAGATACAATATTCAACTTAATTGATTTCAATGAGAACTACTATTCAAACACCTTAGTATTGTATTGTAACAATAAAAAAGGATCGAGTTATAAACCAAACCTCCAAACCAGAAAGGTGCTATCACTGGGTATTTATTTATACTTGCCATGAGCTGGTTTCATTTTCAGGATTTAATTGAACAGCCTTAAATAACAACGGTGATTCTGTTTTATTTAACTAAACTTGGGGGCAATATCTGACACCTCTCTGTTATTATTTTCTTTGTTTTTCTGGCGATGTTGTGGAATTTTCACAGGGGGTTGCTTTTCTTTTATGGAAAGAATCATGGGAACTTGGGAAAAATCCCATGGCAAGTAAAGGTTCTCCACTTCATGGTCCACGTATAAAGCTCATTGAAAAAGCCCAAAATCTTTTTGCAGAAACCAAGGAACATGCCTTTGAGTCAAAAGCTGCTGAAGAGCATGCAAAACTATTGAGGTATGCGACGCCAACCATTTTTGTACCTCCTACCAGAACATTATGATTAACCAGTCATGCAACTATTATTGCAGTCCTCTGCTATTGAGAGTTGTCTTGCTTCATAGAGTATTTGAATGCATTTTTACAGTTTTGGATTAATGCAACCAAGATATAGAATAGTCATTTTAGTGTCAAAGAGCAGGATATTGGATATTTAATGAATTAGGACCTTAACCTTTAGGTATTAGAAGTTGCATGTTATGTGATCTTCACATTTTGAAGCTGTAATTAGGCTTGGCTGGGGGTTGGCCGATCTGAAGATAGGCCCAAACCAAGTCCGATTATTTTTTTTTAAATTTAAATTTTGAAAATGACGTTTCACTCAGGATAAAGTTGTTTCCACTTGATATATTTGGGCTTTGGGCAGTGCAGCCCAAGTGCGATCTTGGCTTGAAACCCAAAAGTTTTTAAAAAGCCCAGAGCCTGGCTTGAAGCCCAGTCAACTCTTCGGGCTGGGCCAGGGCGCAAATGCCATTACTAGATGTAATCTCTTAAAAAGATATCAGGAGTGCTAACATATGTGGAAGACACTGATGAGCCAAATATATAAGAAATCATTCTTCATTTTCCCTCTCCTTTGATTTTAGGATTTTCTGTCTAGCTTGTTGGTTTCTTCTAAGGTTGCCACTTTTTGGTTAGTGTCTCAATACTAATTGGATGTTATCTTGAGCAGAAATGTATTATTCCTTCATGATTTACTTTAAAGAAAACATATGCACATTTTTAGGCTATGTACATTGTAACAGACCAACTGAGCTTGGAGTCGATATTTGTATTTTTTCCTAGTTTATCAACTAATTGCTTATTGTAGAATAGATGCCAGTGCAATCCTTTTCTCTTTTTTGTTTATTTTACAAGTTAAATTGATTTAGGACAAATAGAAGACAACTACAAGCTAATTGAAAGTAAACTCTTATCTTATGCCAAAGGTTTAAAAGTTAGGTGACACAAAAGAATTACTAGCTTCAACTAGCAACCTCTGAAAATCACATTTAGGGTTTATAAAAAATAGTTTGGGAAAATGGAGTAATTCACAAATGGA
>JANSVB020000143.1:2245452-2259092 GCA_025504935.2 Erythroxylum haughtii | reverse complement strand
ATATGGAGCGCAGAGGAGAACCATACCACATCAACCACTTCAAGTTTGCCCCAAGAGGGTCTACAGCGACAGGGCTCCTGCTGGTGGTTTCTTTTACACCTGCATGTTGTACATGTCTGTTTGATGCTCCATTTAATTGTTATCCCTTAATGCTTTCTTTTCAACAGTAGCAATAATGTTAGAATGTTGCGAAAAACATGATTATACCTGACGACCCTAGTTCTCTTGCCCGTCTGAATAAGTTGCAAATTTATATTAAAAATATTGTACATACACACATACGTACATGATGGGTGTACATTTGACCAATTACAAAAAGGATAGAAAAAAGGTAGACAAATGTAACTCTCACAGATGCTGTGGGTCATTATTCGTATTAAATGCCAACAATATAGGTATACCTCTTCCGTCTTTCGGTACGACTATGCATCTGTACTGGTAATGTCTCCTTCATGTATAGAAATTCTTTGATGACGATGATGACCAAGACGATCAAATATAAATAACCAATTAAATCATCTTTTGAAGAAAAATGTTGCCATGCTGCTTCACCATTATAACTAACTTTATCTTTAAATAGTATGAAACTTTTAACAGAACAGAATTTGCTTAAATAAAATTATTGGGTAGAACTAATGCTTATTTTCTTATTACTACCTACTACCTTGGAATTGGTATCCTTTAGTCGTTATTCGTTTGGAATCCTGAGAGTAAAGTAGCGC
The DNA here is from genome assembly GCA_025504935.2 of Erythroxylum haughtii. Lineage (NCBI taxonomy): Eukaryota > Viridiplantae > Streptophyta > Magnoliopsida > Malpighiales > Erythroxylaceae > Erythroxylum > Erythroxylum haughtii. The sequence continues at coordinate 2,258,370 of JANSVB020000143.1, read as the reverse complement.
GGAACCATATTATTGCATGGCTTCTAGTACACAAGACTTTTTATTTTGAATCAACTGAGTTTCTTTTTATACTTTTACGAAGAAACTGTTTCAGCGACTTAAATCTATGACCTTATAGTGATATAACGGAATAACTTAATTAGTTACTCTAAAGCTTGCCTTCTTTGCGATATGTTGATTAAGTGAGAGTACCAAATTGGAATATATGATATTGTTTATCATACAGACGAGTAAAATTAGAATTTTACTTGGACATGAAAATAGGTAAGTTCAATTAGAGAGTAAAGTAGTGCGGAACCATATTATTGCATGGCTTCTAGTACACAAGACTCTCTACTTTGAAATGACTGAGTTTCTTTTTATATTTTTACAAAGAAACTGTTTCAGTGACTTGAATCTACGACTTTATAGTGATAACGGAATAACTTGATTAGTTATTCTAAAGTTTGCCTTCTTTGCCATATGTTGATTAAGTGAGAGTACTAAATTGGAATATATGATATTATTCTTTATACATATGAGTAAAAATAGATTTTTACTTGGACATGAAAATAGGTAAGTTCAATTAGAGGTCTCTTTTTAATCAATTTGTCCTACTGATTCAAGGTTAGAGTGGAGCTGTCTTGTAAAATGTAAATCATCTGAAAATAGGTTAGATTTAGATTAGATAGGTAGATACGTTATCTAAGCCGAATGAGACAGAGAGTTTAAACTTGTGTTACAAGAATCAGACTTTGGCCAAGACCGTCCAAAATAGCAAATTGATTATATCTACATCAGTTTGTGTGTGTGTTTTGTTGAGATCTAATATTCATAACATACCAAGTCAACAATTACGAACTTACACTCCGCCAGAACGTGGAATCACATACTTGTAGACTTGGTTGTTAAGATACTTTAGTCTTCCCTGTAATTTGCTTGTTTGAATTGGATTTACTAACCAAGGAATACTTTGATTTGACTAGTGGATTGGTATTCATGTTTATTAAACATTGAATAGTCTATATCTATTGATTTCTTGTACCAATCGAGTATCCATACCAGCAAAACAAAACAAAGTTCTCTAAATGTTGGTGTAGGGATGACTTTGTACATAAAAGTAGAGATTAGGCTAAAGCAAGATGATAATAATAATTAAAAAAACAAGGAATGTCTGCCATTAATTCATCCAAAGCCCCAAAATCGATGCGAACATAGAAATGTTATCTTAATCCATCCAAATAGAGAAGACAAAAAGTAATATTGGTAATAGGGAGGGTGGAGATACATGCCATCAAGATTTATAAAATTCTTAGTCAGTGCCCGATTATTCAATTGATAGTTTGGTCTGCGTTTGGACCACCGAGGAATGCGGACTATCACCTTTTTCTATGCCGTTGTTTGGCCCCCGAGAAAATGACGATGTATTACTAATTTTAAGGTTTTAAATTTCGGACCGCATCTCGAATCGAAAGTTTTATTAGATATTGATTCGATCGATTCGATCACCGGTCGAATCGGTGTGACATTATAATTATGTAATAATTATATTTAATTATATATAATATTAATAATATTAAAAAAAATAGAAAAATGTATCAAATAATATAAATAAATATAAATAAAAATTCATTTGACATGTTCAAATAATATAAATAAAAAATGTGATACTTTTTAGAAAGAAAAAAGTAAAAAAAATTTATTAAACGAGTGGTCAACCGGCTCATTCAGTCTCGATTTAATCGATTCTTACTTATTCGTACTGATCTAATTAGAGACTGATTTTTAAGAATCTTTTTGATCAAATAATTGACCGGTTATTGATTGAATGAGTCGAACCAACCGATCCTATCAAAGTTTCAAAACACTTACTAGTGCTGTAGAATCCGCTTTGAACGTGGAAAGTAGTGCATTTATTAGGTTTCCACATGGTTCGCATTGGTAACCTTGCATTTACTCCGTGCATTTCTCATTCCTTGTTACGATTGCTTCACCAGAAAGACATCAAATATTCCTTTTAAGAGTTTCAGCAAGATACCAAGTAGTCCTTTTAAGAGGCTCAGCTAAAGTACAGCCGTTTCAGTAGAAGAAGCTAGTACAGAAAAATCTTCTGTGCAGAGCAGTAATGAGGAAGTAGACAGTAAGTCAAAACAATTCACTTCGTATCGGGTCAAGATATTGGTTAGTACTGGTACTTTTGGTTGGCACTCACTGATACTAATTAATATTAAAAATATTAATCAATACAAGAGATTTAATTGATTTTTTTTCTTAAATATCCTAACCCTGGCAATGATGTGAACATCGTTCTGAAAAATGGAACGAAATATCCTACATTGATATTAGCTAGTACCGAAAGTTTCGCATAGGACCGGCTGTTATTGAAATATCTTTGCTCTCTTCAATTTGTTCTTTACGTGAAATTCATTAGATTCTCAAATATGTTGACAATGATTATAAATTATAATTTAATTTATAGTTAAAATTAAATCTTTAATTCCTAGTTAAACAATTTATAATCATGTGTCAAGATTGACGTCTAACAACATATCATGATCAATCGACTATTTAGGAATGTCAAAGTGGTTTAGACTATATTTCTCATCCATGATTTTTAGTATAATTCAACAATTTCTTCATACAATATTTCGATTAGACATAGAGTATGAAATTAATGTCTACTATATTTTGAGTACAACCATATTAATTTTCCACCATTAGCTATTGATTCAATTAATTATATTTATAAACTATTTACAAAATTTAATTCCACCTTGGCCAATAATTTCCAAAATTAATAATAATCGAAAACAAGAAAATATTCTCCATAATTATTTTAAGGTGATGAATTCAATCTTGATCACTAAACTACCTTCATATGGTTCATGTTACGTCTAATAATTATCGATTGAACGATCAATGATTAAATAAGTCACAAGGAATATCAAAACATAGCAATGCCTATAGAAGATAAGTTTTGAGACTTCAAGTCAACGGATCACTTATACAATCATCAAAATGAGAATTTCATAGACATACAAGTAATGTTCCAAATGAATTTTTTAGGTCAGGTTAGTTCAGTGAACTTATTCTCTAACAAGTCACCAACACATTTGTTTAAGTTTCTTCATACTTTATGAGATTGAATACTTCCTTTATAGAGAAAAATATAACGTGTGCTAGCCTTTTATATTCTATTAATGCTCAGTCTTAATAAAACGATGACTAGGAACAATTTAGGGATAATACATAAATATAATATAAATCTCATTATAATTTAATTTGCAATGTATAATTATCGTATAAACTTTATCATATACATCTAAACATTTATAAGATAAAGAATGCCTTTAAATATTTGTCACTAAATTACAACCAAACTAATAGGTTATAGGGCATAAACTAACAATCTCTCACTTATACTAAGTCAATCTTTTAAATATCATATACCATATCACTTTATGACGATCATGCTACTACTGCAACAATGGCTTACTGAGAGAATTATATAAGATTCTTTGTTGTAACACTCCACTCCCATCAGACATTTGTGCCCGTACGTCCTTCAGACATTCGAACACATGCCCGGTGGAAGCAGTGCCCTATAGCAGTCACATTCACTTCTTATGACATCATCATTAAAACATAAATATCACAATATTTAAAAACCCAATTCCTCATTTTCAAGTTTAAAAAGAGTTTGATTCTTGCATGAGTGAGAATGAAAAGATAAAAAGTGCATTGCATATCATTAAAGCATAAAAAAATTTGAGTTTTAATGACAATCATGACTTAGATGAATTAAGGCGTGAAAATGAAACATTGAAAAGGAAGTAGATTCCTTTAAAGATTTTTTGTTCAAGATTACTAACAGAAGTGAAAAACTAGAAAGCATATTAAGAGCCCAAAAGAATTCTAATGGTAGGCATGGAGTAGGATATAAGTGTCATAGTGCTTTTAACACTAAAACTGCTTTTGTGATGGGAAATGTGATGGGAAAAGTATTTGCATAGTGAAGAACCATTTCCTAAGATGATAAATGAGTATTGAGCATCTACATCTAAGAATACATATGCATATAACACATCCACAAAGGATTAGCCTAATATCAAGCACCAAGACTTCATATGTGGCTCATAACCTAGGTATAGAGTTTAATACTTTCAAGGAAAGAATAGGCATAATCTTTATGATAACATGAAAATCCATTCACACCCACATTGAAGCGTGCTTCATAACTTCACTTATAGTAGACATTGTACATATAATCATGGTAGAAATTTTCACCATCCTAGGAGACCATTCAACTTATTTAATGTCCAAGGAATCTTCCTCATTACGCATACACACATATAATTCCAAGCAATGCATTTATCCATCATCATTCCTCATATAAGATGGTATGTTTTTGTGGTAAGTTTGGACATATTGATACAGTTTTCTTTATTTAAAAAATGTTAAGCAAACCTTTAAAAGCATGGGTTAAAGAGAAAAAGGAATGAAACAATCAAGGAACTAAGCCTATTTGAGTTCCCAAAACACACTGATTGGATTATTTGAAGGAGAAAATGGTAAGAAGTAGAGATAGTAACTATTAAATTGAGCATTTTTTTAAGAATTTATATCTTTAATCTTGATGAACTTAACTTTCTTGCTTCCAAGAAAGTCTTGAAGAAGTTGTTATAGGATATGGAGAATTTAATGACTACAATTATCCATCAACACTTCTCCAATTATTGACCCAAGTGAACATAAGGAGAAGGATGATGTGCCACTAATGGATTGAGAATTCAAAAGGAATCTTTATTTATATCTCTTATAAGTAATGTTTAAAATGAGATAACTATTAGTTTATCATTTAGAAATATGTGATTATTTGCATTTATATGTCAGTTTGAGTATAAATCCTTGACGATGATTGTTTGGGTTTGAATTATGAATAAGGTATTTTTAAAGTGTAAACCTTAGTACCTAGAATTAGAGATTATATTCAAAACACAATATCTTTAAAATTCACTATTTTTTGCTTTTAATGAGTATGTTAGTTTTTTGGTTGGTTATCTAGTCAACCGATGGGAAACAGTCGCATCGGTTGACCAATGTCCTTCAGTGGTTGAACAATGTTCCGATATTTGACAATTTTTTCTTAGTGAGTCTTTTAGTTATTTTGTTGAAGATCTGGTCACCAAATTACTCATAATATTCAACCAATATAACTCTATAATCAACTAATATAGTGAGTTCAAAACAAAATTTTAGCTTCCTACTCCTTATATCATATTTAAAACAAATTATGGTCGACCGGTATAGCCTTATAGTCGATCAGTCTTCATGATCTAAGGTCTTTTATTTTTTTCTTATATTTTTCATCTTACTCATTATATCCTCCAAAATGTTAAACAATTCACTCTTTTCCTTGAAAAATAAAATCCCCCATTACAACAAATTATCATTAAATTGAAAACTTGTCATTTATAAATTTAATAATTGGAATTTTTAAAAATTTTCTTGATTAATTTTTTTAGATTGATGCATTCATAGTTAAATTACAAAAGGAGCTTAAGTTGTTTTTCCTTTCAATTATATTGATTCATCTTTAATTTTATTCAATTTTGGTATTTTTGGAACCTTTTCATATTTCTATTTACGGGCCTTCAAAATTAAATATTCTTTGTAAGAATTTCATTGTTGGATATTATAATTATGTTTTATTTGTTACAATTTTAGCCACTAATTTTGTGAAAACTTGCCTTTGGTGTTTTTAATTCAAAATTTCAACTTAGGCATCATATCAAAATTGGGAAATTTTCAAATTTGACACAATTAAGGCTATCTCTATGAAAATTGAACTTTTGTTTTAACTCTTTAAATATTCAATAGCACTTTCTGATAAGAAAGTTTGGCAATGTTATTCAAATTAATTTTTTAAATCCAAGTTGGCTTAATGCATAACACTTTACTTTGTGTATGTTTGGATTTATTTTTTATGTTTCCAAAAAAGGGGGATAAAGTTGGTGACATTAGATTTAAGGGGAGTGACAATATTATGTAGGAGTGATGAAATTTAGGGGGATTGATTGCTCTACATTCATTGTTCTTGCATCTTGTACTTTATTTGATATACTTGGGAAAACTTATGTTATCTTCATGATTATTTCTTCATCTTATGCTCTTGAAATTTACTGATGATTTATGCATAAATTAAGGGTAGGTAATAATTATTTTGATAGTGTTTTATGTGCTTAACTTCATTATTATTCTTTGATATCACAAGTATTTTATCATCATTAAAAAGGAGGAGACTGTTGAACCAAGGGAGGTTTAAATTGATTTTTTTAGATACAAAACATAATTACTACTAAAATTTTATTATTTTTATGAAAAGTAATATTAGAATAAAATGAAGTCAGAAACTCAAGAAGATAGTGTATGAAGTTGAAAAAGAGAAGCTGAAGTTTACAACCAATGAAATGAAGATTGAAACAAGAACAAAAGGATATCTAGGTACATTAAGGTCATTTCATATATTGTATTATTATTTGTAAGCTCACTTTGTTAATTTGATGATAAAAAAGGCTCAACATGTATAATCATTTCATCTTAATTCATTGTAAGAGTCTTTACATTAATAAAGAGACATTAAAGCTTTTGATTTTAATATAAAAGCCTCCTGATCTCTTAAATAATCTTTTTAAAACATTTTGGGAAGTGTTTTAATCATATTTGGATTAAACAAAATGGTTTTGAGCATTTGAATTCGTTAAAATCATGTTTTTTTAGGTGATTGGTTGACTTATATGGGTTAGTGGTCGATCAATATAGGTTAAAGTTGTTAAATTTAGTGTGCAGAGAGTTTGTAACAACATTGGTTAATCTATTGGTCATCCAATATGCCATATTGGTAAACCAATATGTGTATTGGTCAACCAATGTTCTAATGGCTAGTGAATTTAGTGTTGTAAATGCATATTAGTCGACCAATGCACTATATATAGCTATTATAACGGCTAGTTATTTGTTATGACAACTATTTTGAGTCCCAAAACACTGTAAATAAGTATTTTCTCGTTTTAGCATCAAGAAGATTTTGGGTGTTGCATACACACATTTTAAAGAGTTTTTCAATCATTTGAACATCATTGTGTCACATATATATGAGTAAGCCATTTTGGATTCATCAAGTGAATAACTGAGATATTTTTTAGTTGTAATACTTTGGTGGGTTATTGAAAATTGTACTTAAGGGTGATCCAAGTGGTATTGATGTTTTTCTTCACTATAGAAGAAGATTATAAAAAAGGGTTTCTCTTTACTAAGAATTATTGTATAAAGGTTATTCTTTGCCTTAAAAGAAGAATTATAGTGAAATTCTAAGAAGAGTTTTAGGAGCTGACATAGGCAAAGGTTGTTTTCAGAACCATTATAAATCATTTTGCAACCTCTTCCATATCCTGTTTAATTTATTGCTTAATTTTTTGATTTATTTATATTAAGAAATTTTCTCATCCTTATTTTTTGTTATTAATTGAGTGCACTAGTTAGAAAATTTGTTAAATTTTATAAACACCTAATTCACCCCCCCCTCTCTTAGGTGTCATTAGGGACTAACACAAGTATTGATAATCCATTATAGAGAGCTTTTGTCAAAGGGAGGATATTTGGTAAAAGCGTATGGTTACTGCAAGAATTACCAAAAAAATTATAATAAAAAGTTGTTACGAAGAACTATGTCATTAAAGTAGACTTCCAAAAGGTTAATGATTATTTAGATTAGAGCTTTATTCTATAAATATTGTCTACTTTTGGTTTTCCCTCAAAGTAAGTTGAGCGGATTGGTTAATGCTTTAAAATTTTATCTTATGTAGTTTTGATCAATGGTGAGCCTTCAAAACTCTTTAAAGTGATAAGGAAATAAAGGCAAGGGGACCCTCTTTCCCTTTTATTATGAATGGAAATGTTGATTAAACTGATAAATCATAGGATTAACCTTGATAGAAAGTTTAACATTCATGTTAAGTCCAAGTCTTCAAAGATCCACAACCTTACTTTCTTTTAATGTTTTAATTTTATTTTCCAAAGTAGATTCAAACTTAGTGAGCATTTTTATGACAACCTTAAACTCCTTTTAAGTCATTATCATGTTTGTGCATCAATAAGGAGAAGAGCCAACTCTTAATCTTAATTAGGGCCAGAGATCATGTGGGATGCTTGGAATGCATCATAAGGTTGAAATCATATAGGCCTTTGATACTCTACCTAAATACCTATCACCTCTAACAGGCTCACCTCTAGAGAAATCTCACCCCTCACTGATAAGATTAAGAGGTGAATATCAAGATGGGTTAGTAACATCTTATCCTTAGCAGGGAGGATCTAATAAATATGCTTAATCCTCAATATTTTCTATGTATATTAGGCTTCTTATATTTGGTTTCCAAAATCTATCATTATAATTATTAAAATGTTGTTGAGGAATTTCAATTATTCAGGGATTAAATTAAATTCAACCCTAATAAAAGTGAGATGGATTGAGCTTTGTATGCTAAAAAAAGAGGGAGGGCTTATAATATACCCAATCAAGAGTGCTAACCAAGTGCAGTTTGCAAAAAGGATATGGATAGTATTAAAGGACAAATACGTTTTATGGGTAAGGTGGATCTAAGCATATTCCTTAAAAGTAGGCAAATTTTAAAGCATTAAGCCTAACCCAACACTTCTCGGTCCATACTACACTTATTCAAACGAAGAATGAAAGTTAGAATATGGATTAGTCATAAGCTGGGAGATCGAGTTTCAACATCTTTTTGATGTGATAATTGGTCTTTATTAGGTTCATTAAGTGAGGTTAGCTCCCTTTCTTTCAATAGGAACTTGATTCCTAAAAGTGTCCTAGTTAAAAATGTGTTAATTTATAATATATCGGACCTCCTAGCTTCACTTCCAATTAACCATTAGTTAATTATAGGACAAGCGGGGAAGGTTTATAAGGACTTTACAAACCTATCTTGTAGGAATAGGCTCAGAGTTTCACTCCTTAAGGTACCTTGGCTTAGGCTGGTTTGGTATAAGAAATCACACCCTCAAGCTTCCTTAACTTTATAGCTTGCTATCAAAGGGAAGGTAAATACCGTAGATAGAGTGAAGAATATATAACTATTTTATAAGTGTCAATCTACTAGCATAAGAAAGATCCTTATTACATTAGGATCCAAAACTTTTTTAAAAAATTTTATAGTGTCAAGATTAAACATTTTAGTAAATTTCATAGATTTTAATATGTTCTTAGAGTTTTAATTATATAGAGATATCTATTAATTAACTCAATAATAAATGATTGTAATAAGTGAGAAACATTTTGAATTTCGTATAAATTTTAGTTGAATTGGTTAGAAATTGGTACCAAAAATTTCTTTACACTATCATATTCAATTGTCGAATAATACCATAAAAGTTCAGGATATGCCAGCCAAACTAGTTAATAATAGCCAATACACCAAAATTAAAAAAAAAGGTCAAATTTATAAATTGAGAAAAATTAAAAGGCTAAATTTAAAATATATATGTTTAAAAATTTTTAAATAAAAATATGTTATAAAATATTTGTTATGTCTAGAATTTTTTATGTTGAGTTTATAAATAAATTTATTGAGTTAAAATTTAAAATAATTTTTAATTTTAATTATAATATAAAATTAAACATTAATTAGGAACTAAATTTTTATGTAATTAAAAACAAATTTATGATTATCGGCTACCTTCATCCTTTAAATATTATTATTATTATTTAATTTCTAAAACACTATTTTTTGAATAATTATTTATTTTTTTAATACAAGCACATGGGTTTAGTTTATTTTTTATAACATATGGAATTATTTATGCTTATATTTTAATTTTATAATCTAATTTTATAATTAAATAAATAGAAATTGTTTGACTGCTTAATATTAACTACTAACAAAATTGGAATTAATATAATAAATGTTATAATAGTTGACTAAATTTTAATTATACAAAATTAGAAAACTATTTTATAATTTAAATATATTCAAAATAGTACTCAATGTTCATTGGTATCGGTGCTATACCTTATCAGTGTCAAAACGTGTACCAACTCTGGTATGACATTTGTAACATTGCTCAAGCAAGAAAAATTTTATAAATTAAAAATTTTTGCCAATCTAGATTGTAGAACTTTTTTTTAAAAGGGAAAAATAGTATTAATAAATAAATGTTGACAGTGAAACATAGATTGCTAAACATAAGGGGTTTACCTTACGACAAGCCTTACATGAAAATGTAAAGCATTTAACTAGAAGATATTATAAAATGCTAGAGCATCCTTGCCAAATAAGGAAGTATTAGATGTTTAGAGAAGAGAGGACAGTGGCAGTATAACGTAGGTGTAAAGACTTCACAATCCCAGCTCACAAATTTGTCAAATGATTTCTGATTGGATGGACTCCAAGCTTGAGGATTGATTTGTAAGTCGTCTAAGATTGCACTTCCGTCATAGAATATATATACTAAGTCCCAAGGTGAGGATGTATAAGTGCATGTCAGTTGTAGGATGAGCTTGTGGAGCAGACAGTCGCTGTATAATATCAGTGAGGATTTGTGTCCTATCAAATCAAAGGCATTTAAATTTTATGTACTGCCATATAAAGTTGTTGAAGGGGCAGATAAAAAAGAGATGGTCCTTGGTTTCGGAAGAAACCCAACACATAGGACAAATGGGATCAATGTGCAAAAAGCCTAAGCAATCGATAGTTGATAATTTATTTAGAACTGCAAGCCAAAGATTAAATGATAGGCAGAGAGTTAGGACTTTATTCCATTTGATGCTATGCCATTCAACAACAGTTTGTCTTCTGTGCAGGTGGTTTAGGTTAATTGAGGTGGTTAAAGTATGGATAGGGTGTCCTTTCCAGTAGAAACTGTCGGGAGAAGTTGGGTTTGGGAGGTAAGAGGGTGTTAGGTGGCTCAATCGATGTGGGAGCTGCCAAGAGTTGTCATTTATGACGGTGCTCAATATGGCTCTTAGAGAAGACGGAGTAAGGGGTACCATGTTGTGGGTAGAGTAGAGAGGAGGGATCCATGCCCTGACCAGTTATCATACCATAGAGAGATGAGGTGACCATTCCCAACCTTGCATGTGACATCAACTTAGATTGTATCTCTCAATCTAAGAAGACAATTAAGAAAATGTGAGTGGGAATTACTTGGTTCCATCTGCCATATGCACTTTCCTTAGAGGAAGTATGAGTGAAGCCATTTAATCTAGAGAGAATGTTTATTAAGCAGTATCTACCATAACCTTTTGAGGATTAGCGCCTAGTTAGTTATCTAGATGGATGAAATATTTAAGCCATCTTCTTCCTTGGGAAGGCTTAGATCTAGATGGATGAAATATTTAAGCCATCTTCTTCCTTGGGAAGGCTTAGATCAGCTCATTTGACCTTAGTTGTACCTTTGGATCAATCAGGACGACTCCATAGGAAGTTTTTAAGCAATCTCTCTATATTTTTAATGATGCTTAGGGAGAGAAAGATATGAGAGCTCCACTAAATGTGTAAAGAGTTGATAACAGGTTTGATAAGCTGTAGCTTATTGGCATAAGAAAGATATTTTGTAATATACCACTCTCATAGGGCATATTTTCGAATGTATCGACGATATTCGAGAACATACTCTACAATGATGGCACGTTATAACAGACAAATCGAATCATTATAAAATTTTTCTCAAACACAAACCCATATTTAGTAGTTAGTAAACATTAGGCCCGTTTCATTATCATACATATTCAATCATAAATGTAATTACACTGTAGAATTCATGGGTACATTGCTCAATTGTTACAGAATACAATGTTTAATTCAAAATGAACAAAAATAAATGTAGGTACAAACTGATCCTGACCACTGGCTCATATTCAATGCAGTGGCTATACTCTAATTGGCCTTATTGGATATCTTCGTTAAACTTGAAAAGCCACATTGTAATGTTGGTGAGTTTTGCGAACTCAGTGATGTAACCATTCTCGATAGTTCACCCAATTCATACCACATGACAAATCATATAAGTAGGTAATTTCACATCTTTTCATTTAACAAATTGCACCACATATCATTTACGTCATACCCATTTTTTCAAACACTTTCTAAGCACTTTTATAGAGCACTTCATCAATCAACAATAACTCGATATAATCGACATAACTAAAAATAACAGCCAATACACAAATTTTTAGCTGCAATAATGTTACAATTATCCCAATTCTAAATTTAGCTGCATTTTATCGAAATGGATAGCTTATAGACTTTCCAATTTTTTAATGACTTAGCCAATCATTTTATTTAAGGCTGACTGGTGGGATGTTTATCATAAAGATGAATATAAGGTTGACAAATTTGGGTGGGTTTCCTATGCTAAATGTCACACGCAAGTTAAAAACTGATGAACCATATGTTTTAACTTCTCAAGTTGAACAAGTTTACTATGTAAGAGATATTAAGGAGCTCAATTGGCAGGTTGTTGTCAAGACAAAGCCTTGTGATTTGTAAGATCTTCCTGATGATGATATAGGAGATGAGCTATGCCAAGAAAATGAAAATTTTGGCTTTACACTTCACAAATCTACTTTAGAGGATGATACTGATACAATATCTTTGGATAGATCTGATCTAGATGCCACAACTGTTGAAGGAAATTCATTAAATATTGATACTATGAGTGTTGGAGAAGATAACGAAATTGATTGTGAAGAAGATACTTTTATGGATGATGGTGAAACAAATTCAGTAAGTGAAGATGAGGAAGGCGACGATGACAATGATTAATGTTAGACTCCGAACTTTCAGTGAAAATTTGAAATATTGAAATACAAATTCAATGAGTGTTTTGTATATGAATTGTGTTATAGATGCCTTTTGCCTT
>JANSVB020000143.1:2089897-2115860 GCA_025504935.2 Erythroxylum haughtii | reverse complement strand
ATGAACATGACATCTATGGTGAATGATGAGAGTTTGTGTATGTTATGAGTCATTTGAGTTGAGGTTTGGGAGTTTAATGCACTCAAATTGGTAATTAAATGTTTGAGGAGTGTTATTGCATTAGAAGAAGTGAATTTAGGAAGATTATGAGTGAATATGATGTTAGAATGGATGTAGGAACCTTTAGAGAGGCTTTGGAAGGAGTTTTGGGTGACCAATGTCTGTTAGATAGACTTCAGGTTCATTAAACGGACCTTCTTAGGTCTGTGAGGAACCGCAGCCTCACCCCTGGAAGTTCTTAATGCAATCATAAAGAAGGAGATTACTTCAAACCCCAACTTCAAACACCATTCCAAGTGCAAGAATCTTGATCTTACTAACCTATGTTTTGTCGATGACCTTATTTTTTGTAGGGCTGATATGGAATCAATTTGCTCCTTTATGCATGCCTTCAATGTCTTTAAGCATACTTCTGGTCTTCATATTAATCCAGACAAAAGCATTTTTCTCTTGTCTAAAAGTGCAGCTCACATGGAAATCATTACAAAGGCAACTGGAATGAGATTGCAAACTCCCCCTCTGCTTTACCTTGGCCTTCCAGTGTCGATAAAGAGGCTTACCTTTTCAGAATGTCGACCTCTATTGAACAGGATACAGAAGAGAGTAAAATCCTGGGTGAACAAAGCTCTTTCTTATGCGGGTAAGCTCCAACTTATTAAATCCATCCTAAATTCCTTACATGTGTACTGCAGCTCACATATATTCTTATCCAAAGTATCATTAAAGAAATAGAAAGAATTCTCATATCTTTCCTATGGAGTCATTCAAATGGTTCTCCTGGTGCCGTAAAAGTGAAATGGGCTGATATCTGTTTTACAAAACAAGAAGGAGTGCTGAACATCCTCTCCGTCAAAGCTACTAATCATTCCCTCATTCTCAAAAGACTATGGTGGATCTTAGAGGACAAGAAGAGTTTGTGGATAAAATGGCTTCATTAATATTTCCTTAAGGGGAATAGCATATGGGTGATCAAACCAAAAAGTTCCCACTCTTTTTTTCTTATACAGTTGTTGAAATTGAGAGATGTTGTTCATCATAAAAGCTCTTGTAAGATTAAGGATGGTCGTCTAGCCTCCCTATAGTTTGACAATTGGTCTAACAGGGGACCTTTAATACATCTGATGCCTTTTCCAAGAGCTTCTTCAGCTTTTCCTTGAAGAACTCGAATGAACTCATTCATAAAAGGAAATGGCTGGAAGTTTCCCAGAAATCTAATGCAATTTCAGCCTAGCTATCCTCCCACTCCACATGAACCTGACATCTTTTTCTGGAAAAGTATTCCAATTGAGAAGCTCACTAATAGTGTTCTTTGTGATAATTTACGCAGACATCGACCTGTAGTCCCTTGGGCCACTAAGGTATAGAATAGATTCTTAATATCGAAAATATCGTTCATCTACTGATTAGCTATCCAAAACAAACTCTCTACAGCGAACTGAATTCCTTATTTCCAAATGGATATCAACTGGCCAATGTGCTCCACGCAGAGTGAATCTTGCAACCACCTTTTTTTAATTGTTCTTTCAACAAGGCAATTTGGAATTGCGTCATTGCTTCTTACTATTGGGTGAATCCAGGAACAACTATCTTGGAAATTACAAATAGACTTACTGCACAATCACCTATCCACATCATTGTTATGGGCGTTTGTATTTATAGGTTATGGAGAGAACGAAATCTTCGACAATTCAAACATCAATCAATCACGAAAGAGTGTCTAATGTCCTCAATCTTAACAGAGGTTTAAGATATCATTATGACAAAGAAGCTACAACAAAAATACAGCCCAACAGTACGCTCCTCTCTACGTATCTAAGGATCTACTTGAAAAGTAGCTTTTCATAGTACATCTTCGAGTAGGGTTGCCAAAGCGTCTATGAATAGACCCAATGCAGCATAGATTTCCAATTACTTCGGAAGCTCCAATGCAGTCGTTCCTTACACTGTTTTCTGCTAATAGGACGGGATAGGCTTTCTCGTTTTCTAGTTTCGGTTTTCTTATCCTAGAACTCTCTTGTATTTGTACCTTCTATTTTTTCATTTAATCAATTTTCTTTTTCAACAAAAAAAGAAAAAAGAAAAGGCGAGTAAAGAGTGGCTGTTATCATTTCCGTGTCTTCATTTGCTGTTAAAGTTTGAATGATGCCTATCGTCTTTTGACAGCTTTGCTATAATTCTAAAGTAACGTGGGCTCGCCCTTTGTTTTGAGTACAAAACCATTTGGAATCAATCCCAACTCAATCTTCCCACCTGTCCCTTTGCTTCTTTACGCGAACCGGTGAATCATGATCGAATCTTCAATATGCTTATCCTATTCTTACCAAAATTTTAAAATAAAGTCCTAAATAATATAATATGACCAAGAGATTGTGAATAAAGGATTCAAATGAAAACGAAAGTCAATCCGATTAGGTGAGTGTATTTAACCCTAATTTATACATACAGATAAGTTGGCAATCCACTGTTAACAAATAAGCAAAGTGCAATAGTCCGATCAACCAAAGAAAACCATCCACGGTTACAGCTCATCTTTGCTTGTAATAACAATGAACACCATAAACGTTTAGTGAAACACATCAAGGAAGATGATCTCATCAGTTCAGCAAAGGGATGATTCTGAACACAAATGAAAACAACATGCTAAATGACCAAAAATGAGTTGTAGAGTATAAGAACCTTTAATTTGCTATCATATCTCTTGCTTCTTAGGAAGGTATATACCTCTTATAACTTCAAAGAGAGTTAAAAGGAAATGTGACTGTACTGTGCAGTGAAATGAGATTAATCATCCCTGGACGGGGAAGAGGGGGAAGGGTATAGAGATGGCAGGAGCATGAAGGATATAAATGAACATAGCTAATGTAGATCTTCCCAAATATTAAGCATTCAAAGACACACAGTTGGAATATCTTTTCCCATTTACATAAAAAGGAATACATTCAACATCATTATTTACTACTGTTTATTTTTAAGCATCATCAACACCTGGTAATGGTATAGCAGGAGGTGAGAAGTGTTCAGTCACCTGAAATTGAAAATTTTGCCATAAGAACCAAAACATAAAGAAAAGAATTACACAAGCAAAAATCACAAATGATCGTGATGTCATGAATATCTGCTATAGCCATATACCAAATCACAGTAATATATGGGAAATCTCCTCTAAACCAACTAGATAGGACACACCCAAAAAGAAAAATCACAGCTTGTCAGAAACACAAGACCAAAAATAGAATATCTTAGGGGACTACCCACTAATTTCAGGTGTTGGCTCCTTCTTAAGTAAATAGAACATCAAATTACCAAAGCGACAGTGTTAGGTTGAGGCAGAGGAGGACTCAGTAGGAGCATCACCGATAAGCTTGAATTCCTGAACCTCTTTAAAATTCATCCATGGCTTCTCCCACACCTTGGCCTCGTACACTTTGACCTTGTCCCCATCCTTGACTTCTAGTGTCAGATAATACACAGTTCCCGCCACCACTTGCTGCTTCACATTCACCACTTTCTTGAACTCCAACAGCGCGTTCTGAAATCAAACAAAGGCGAACTTCCTTCGAAATCACATCATCGTAATAATCAAAATAAGCAAGCAATTGAAGAATGAAAGAAACAGAAAAGGGTTAACCTGCTTCTTGTTGTAGTCATCGACGGCAAATCGAGCAAGATTTTCGATCTCCAAGCTGTTGGCAGATCCGCTCACCTCCTTAACGCCTCCCACGTTAGCCATTTTCTGTGAATATGAATTTCTCTCTCGCTTTCTTTCTTCTTGTGATGATTTTTAATACGGTCGCAACTTTTATATATAATAATTATAAAAGATATTATTTATTATTAATTGAGAAAATGAGATTGGAGCGGGCCAACGAGAAACTTATCTTTTCGTCAAAAGTATATAACTTTATTTATTATATTGGATGTTAAAAATAAGTCCATATCATATAAATTTAAGGTTTAAAAAAATTATATTAGCATTTGATTTTTATAAAATTAGTTAAAAATTAAATAAAAATATAAAATATAAAATATAATTTTATTTATTTATTTTATTTTATTTTATAAAAATTTATTAATTTATTAAAATTAACTAATTAATTAATAAATTTATCAATATTTAATAATAAAAATTATTTAAGGAAAGAAGACAGGCATGTTAAATTATTTAAAGAAAGAAGACAGGCATGTTCCTTTTTTTTTAGAACCAATTTTTACTATATTTTATTAAATTTTATTTACATATTTACACGTAAAAATGTGGTTAAAATTGAGTAAAACATTATTTAAAATCTGTTTCATTTTTTTATTTTTATATTTCGAGTTATGAAAATAATGTTTATAAATTAGATATGTAAGCAGAATTTTACAACTTATCAATTATATTTGTTGAATTATTTTTTAATAATTTTTTTAAACTGGAATCAACTAACCTGTACTTTTATTATTTTTTTATTTTTGGTACTTTTTATTATCTTCATGTTATATTTTATTTTCAGGTGTATCTTTTGGTTATATTTTATCTTTTTATTTATTTCTGTATTTATTATAATTTTATTTATATAATAATTTAACGTGTCAGTTTTACCTATTTATTCTTTAACTTGCATCATTCTTTTATTATCATATCTACATACAAATCTATAAAAAATAACTTCTTTATTATATAAGGATAAAATTATGTACTATCAAATTTTACTTTATCGCAGAACTTCAAATTAGGTATGATAAGAAGGATGAAAATGTTATATAAAAAAGGTATTGTTGGTTAGGAAAGGAGGACCTTGATTGTTGTCATTCTTATATAACAAATTGAAAAATAGGAAAAATGACTTACAAGTAATTTTCCCAGTATGTGATAAAGAAAACAGAAGATCTGGTGGTCCTTGACAAGTGGCTTACATTTAAGCCTTAAGTTTAGTTGGGAAGAAAAACATGCACAATTGAAGTCATCGCCGTCGCAGTTGAAGTCAAGTTGTTGACGGCGTTAGATAACTTTTGTTTTGGTTCAATCCTATATTTTAATATTAAATTTTTAAAATAATATTTATATTAATATTTTTAATATAAATATACATGATATTAGCCAATTTTAAGTTAAACATATAATCATGAATGGTAAGTATATCTAACTTGAATGTCGCTTGTAATTTTTGTTGGTTTTTTCAATGTTAAATGATGGATTAGTTTAAGGTGAATTAATATTTTAGAGTAATTAATTTTATAAATTAAAATATAAAAATACTTAAATAAGTGTGTTAGCACTTATTAGAGAATAAGTTTACTAAATTAACTTCATTATAAGAATCTTAACTAAAATATTACTTATAAGCTTGTGAATTTTTTTATTGTGATAGTTGTATAATTGATCCTTATATTTGACATTATTAAAATATCTCATATGATAATTACTATATTATGATGTCACTTACAACATATTCTATTTAAGATAGCTTATTCAGTGATATTTTGGTACAGCATTAATCATAGAAAGATAGTCGAGTAAGTTCATATTTAAGAAAAATATTTCACTATTCTTGATTAGTAATGATTTAAAGAATTACATGATCACAGTAAATTAAGATTTGAAGAAATGTCTTCAAATATCAATTACATATCAATTAATAACTGGTAAGAATAAATATGATTTGATTTAAAAGGGTAAATGTTAAATCCATATTTTATATCCAACTCAAACATTAGATAACGAAATAATTAAATCATAAAACATAATTATGCACAAAGAAGTTGAGTCAAATGAATTTGATATTCTTAATATTCGGAGGTCATGATATGTTGTTAGACATTAAATTTAATCTATTATTATAAATTGTTTAATAGGATAATTACAAGTAATTACAAAAGTTTTAATTTATTAAATTCTAATTATAATTTATAATCATTGTCAAAAAATTAAGAATT
Source organism: Erythroxylum haughtii (assembly GCA_025504935.2). Taxonomy (NCBI): domain Eukaryota; kingdom Viridiplantae; phylum Streptophyta; class Magnoliopsida; order Malpighiales; family Erythroxylaceae; genus Erythroxylum; species Erythroxylum haughtii. The sequence continues at coordinate 2,109,884 of JANSVB020000143.1, read as the reverse complement.
TGGGTCACACATGAAAGAGTAATTAAAAAGAAAATTTTTAACTTAATTATGAAGTTTTAGAAACTTTATTTGACTAAAAGGTTTAATTTTAATAATAAAGAAACTTTTTCTCTTTTTTTTTGTAAATAAGAGGAAGGCATAAAAGAATTAGTACTGAATATTTTCTCATAAAGATAATTTATAAAAACTATACAAAAATCCCAATTGAAAATATTTTATGATTTAAACATACAAAATTATTTTATATCCTATCAAATTATTATATTAAATTATATAAAAATTTTGAAATGTATTGATCTATTGAAATATCAAAAAATATTAGTTCTAAATGAATAAAATTTATAGAGTTAAGTTAAGAAATATAATAAAATTAAATATATTAATCATAAAATATTTTTATAATTATTATATTTAATAATATAATAATTATTATATTAATTTTAAAATCGTATCATATAAGTTCAAGTGCATTCTTGCCTCTGACATTACTTCTAAGAAAAAAATCAATAACTAATTAATATTAAATATTTTATTAATATTCGTAATACAAATTCAAGTTAAACATTTATTTATTTTTTTTTAAACAATTCAAGTTAAACATATAAGAATATATTTTCCTCAGGTACATTAACAAAAAACACGCCAGTCAGAGTTGCGGCGGCGTGCAGCTGCGTCGCACTTGCCAATGTTTATGCCTACGCTACTTTTGCTTCGCGGAAGACCAAAGCCTCAGCTTCTGATCAATAGACTTTTCTTCACAACCATTGCCACTAACGTCACTGACCGGAGCTCCATTGTTTCTCACTATTTTAACCTTATCCGCACTTCTCCAAACCCCTCACATCTGCGCCACCTCCACGCTCGCTTGCTCCGGCTTCTTCTGTATGACAATGTGGTCCTCAGTTCTAAGCTTGTTCTCACGTACTCTCATCACAACATGCTCTACCCTCATGCTCTCTCCCTCTTCTTTCACATGCCACACCGAAATATTTTCTCCTGGAACATTGTAATTGGCGAGTTTTCTCGTTCAGACTTTCCTGAGAAAGCCTTGGAATTGTTCCTCCTTATGTGGAGGGAGTTCCTTGTTCGACCAGATGATTTCTCGCTTCCTCTTGTTTTGAGGGCGTGCGCGGGCTCTGGGTGCTTAAGTCTGGGCATTACGCTACATGGTTTGTGTGTAAAAACGGGTTTCGAGGTGAGTTTATTTGTTGGGTCTGCTCTAGTGTTTATGTATGTCACTTTGGGTTACGTGTTTCATGCTAGACTGGTGTTTGATGAAATGCCCAAGAGAGATGCAATTCTTTGGACTGCTATGTTATCTGGGTATGCCCAGCATGGGGAACCTGGTTTGGGTTTGCAACTATTCAGGGAGATGTTGAATTTTGAGATTAAGCTAGATGGGGTTGTCATGGTGAGCTTGCTGTTAATGTGTGGTCAATTGGGGTGGTTAAAGCATGGAAAGAGCGTTCACTGCTGGTGTTTGAGGAACTGCTTGGAGATGGAATTAAGTTTAGGGAACGCCATTGTAGACATGTACGTCAAATGCGCGATGTTGACTTACGCCCGTAGGATGTTCAATAAAATGCGCCGGAGAGATGTGTTTTCTTGGAGCTCACTGATCTTGGGATATGGACTGGGTGGCAATGTGGATATTGCTTTGGAACTGTTTGATCGGATGGAAAGAGCAGGGGTTATGCCCAATGATGTAACATTTCTTGGCGTCTTAACAGCGTGTGCTCATGGGGGCCTGGTGGAGCGAGCACGATCCTATTTCAGAATGATTCAAGATTGCGGGCTGGTTGCTGGCTTGAAACATTATGCAACTATGGTCGATTGTCTGGGAAAGGCAGGGCTTCTAGAGGAGGCGGAGAAGCTTATTGAGGAAATGCCAATTGAACCTGATGCTGGCGTTCTAGGTGCCATATTATCTGGGTGCCGAGTTCACAATAATCTTGAAGTAGGAGGAAGGATTGCAAAGAAATTAATCAAGTTGGAGCCAGAAAAGGCTTCTTATTACGTCCTCTTGTCAAACATCTATGCAGAAGCAGGTAGATATGAGGAGGCTGAGAAAATAAGGGATTTCATGAAGGAAATTGATGTCTCCAAGCTACCGGGTCAAAGCTTGATTGACTCAATGGGTTGAGCTTGGTTTGTGTCTTGGAAGGGCTCCATCAGCTTGGTCTTGATAAATGGAGGGAATGGATCCAGGACCAAAACAAGGTTGGTGTGTTACAAAATTACGTAGATTGCGACTGGCTCCAATTCAACCCCATAGAATGTATAGTCACAACCATTCTTTGAGAATCAAAATTGGATAGTCGTCTCCTGCTTCACCCACTTTCCAGGTTCTCGACTTGAAATGCTAATAGAAACTACGTGGTCCTTAATGTATACGGCGGGTCAAAAACCTTGATGCTCATGGTAATGGTAATCCCGCTCTTTGATAAGCAGCACAATGGGACACTGGGAGAAAGTGGCTTACCGGGTAGATGATGGAACAGAGAAACTAGTCCATGAATGTACATGCAGTTTGCACGCAGTACGGACACTATTGCATTCGGTCTACATCTACAAGTTGTAAAGAAAATGTGAAAGTAACGGCGTAAAACAGTTAACGTATTCAATACACAAAATTTTCTGCTTTACAATTTTTAAGAAGGATCACAATGCATACAGCTTTTTATTTCCTTATCTTATAGTCACAAAGAACCAATGTAATGCACAATCAATGTCTAACGAAATGCACAATCATCTCTTGCTATTTGGAAGACTCAACCACATAGAGATGTCAATACCTGGGCCATTGTGACCTGTAGCCCTATAGGTCGGGATGGGTTAGCCCGTGGCCTAACAAGCCACTGGTAGGCCTAGTCAACCCAGTCCGTCATATTTTTTAAAGAAAAACTTCAAAAACATAACAAAACGACATTATTTTTGAAGTAACAATCAGGCCGCAAGGCGGATTTTGACGTCGCTACAACCACATGCAGTACTGATTGAACAAGAACAAAGACCTCCACGAAAAAGGCATGTATATGGAACTTACAAAATCTTACTCGGACATCAGTAAAGTCAAATGATTTGAGGTGTTAAAATCCGATGCTTACAAAATTGATCAAAAAGCCAAATGATTTGAGGTCTTATAATCCGATGCTTACAAAATTGATCAAATCCCCAACTGGAGGGAATTTGTTTCTTGTTTGTCTCGCATTACATAAAGCAAAACACCATGTAATGCCAGCGTGTATAAAGATGGGATCCACCCCTTTGCATTTTAAATGATATATTTTTTTTCCTATTCTTTTCATCTTTTAAATCTTTGTTTCTCCTGGGAAGGTAAGTTGACATTTTTTAAGGAAAATGAAGGAGGGAAAGAGAATCCTATTGTCTTTTAAATGAAGGAAGTAGGCACTCGTACAGCTGCTCCATGCGTGATGTCACTGCAAGTTTGTAAGTAGTTGGAAGGCCTGGCTTTCCCAGATCCATGATATCTTGTCTCAAGCTGTTCATCACCTTACTAGTTAGCTCTAAACCAACCTCAGTATTTGCATGAGCATAAATAAAGATGCATAAGCGATGTAGATCAAAAATAATAATATAGGAACCCGGTAGTTCATACTAACCACTGCCATTCACCGGTTGCTTTTGCATGCCTTTCAACAGCATGAAATAGGCGATCCAAACTATACAATGCTAAGCCATACATGGATATCGACTCTTTCTCCTGCATAATGAGTGGAGTGATGGATAGATATGTCATTACTGTTAATTAGTATAATTGCATGGCTGAATCTGAGAACAAGTGGAAGGCCAGAAGCTATCTTATTGTCTGGAAAAGCAATCTTTCATCATTGGCAACGGCCACGGAATCACAAAATCTCACAGTATAAAAGAGATAGTTCAATTGGTCCACATTTTCTTACAGTAACTCACCATCACCTCACATTCTTGGCTGTTTTGATAAAAAGTAACTTCTCTTACAGTGAATTTTTAACATGCCTATCATGACATTGGAAATGATCAAGGTATAAAGATACTTTTCAATACTAAATGCAGTTTCTTACCAGGCCTTGGTCAATATAATTTTGGTACTGCATAATCCTTCTTTCAACCTCTGCTAAGAGTAGCCTCCTTTGACGCCGAGCAATTCTCCCCCTTCCTTCTGCTCTAGTATCCTGATTTATGCAACAAAAAGAAGCAGAAAGAACATGGATAAAAACCGTAGTGCATAAAAACAATGCATGCAGATACTTGTGAAAGTGCGCATGGAGAAGAAGATTAGGAACAAATTAACTCCTCAAACTAAAATCAGGAGTCTCAATTCAGAATTTTCACACATGGTATGTGTTTCTTAGACCTGTCTGTTGCATCATATTATGGTGCTCCACCCTCAGAATTTTTCTGTAAAATGTGCACCTCTAGTGCTTTGAAGTTCATGCCCAAATATGTACGTGTCATGACGTATGCTTTTATTGCTCCATACACAGTGTTGAAGATTAGCAGTAGCATAAAGCAGCCTAATTTGTTCGGTGATTAAGGGAAAGTGAACTATAATCTCATTTCAAACCCATAAACAAAAGAATTAAAATATTTAAATAACTTGTATTACAATGTATAAATTCGCTTGCATACTTGCATGACCATGCAAAGCAAAGGAAAGAACCATATTCTCCTCAACTTAATATCTGAAGAAATCATTCTTTACTTTTCAAGAAACAGATGCAATAAATGGCCAAAGGAAAGACAATCTACCTCAATCAAGGTAGAAATCATATACAGCATTTCAAGCTGGGGCTGCCAGCCTTGGAATAAAAGAGCAGATGTGTATCTACACATACTGGTCAATGCAAGGCCGCACATCACAAATGTCATCCCCAATACAATTGCAACATATATAATTCACTCAAAGAAACAGCTATTAAACAATGGAGGATATTTACTGTTTACGTACCCGTTTGAGCCATGCACGTGCTACCATTAGCAGAATGAGAGAAATAAAAAATGCTGGCAAGGCAGCCAGAATAGCAAAGTTGATCTCATTTGCCCTGAGGATCTGATCAAGTTCTAGCATTGCCCTGATTAAAGATCAATAAAAATTAAGCATACTAGGAAGGCCATATAAATTTGATTTTGATATGGCATACTATTTGAGCAGACTCACGTCTCAATATCCAGTTTTAACTTCTGAACCTGAAATGGGAAGAATATATCAGGTTATGACCAATGTTAGAAACAGGCATCATTATCAAAGTGTTCTGGATTACCTGGATAAGCAAAGCACGAGCAAGCTCCCCACTTAAAAGGTTTTGAATAGGATGTGTTAGTTCCTTCTCGTACCTATTTACAGTAGCCAAGGAGTTCACTTTCTAAGGAGAGGAGTAAGATAAGTACATATGCATGCCTACTTATAAGTAATTCAGTGTTATATCAACTTAGGAATCAACTCAGAGAAATTTTATGAACACTGATGCCAAGCGTTGAAGATTTTTCCTACACAATTTTATGGCACATAGGTTTCATTTTTAAGTTGGAGTTCATATCAATATGCTGGGAGGAATCATTTAACCCAATTACATCTAGGTTTCGATGTTCCACCAAAAACTAGAAAATTATAAACTCATCAATCAGGTAATATTTTGAAACTGAAAGGGTAAATTTCACCCGTGTAAAACTGATCCACTAGCTTTTCTTTGTGAATTGGTTGTGATGCTGACAAATAAATCATCATAATAGACAATGCTGCATCATAAAGAGAATACTTTCTTGCTTGAGGCAATTTGAGTTAAAGTAGGACAAGAAAAGGTACTTCCACACCCATGCACTCATCGAATAAATATTCACCAAGAAAGTTGCTCTGGGAGTGGGTAGCATCACTACAAGCTAGAGTGCTCCTAAAGTTCATTAGTTCATTCTATTCTAGGAAACAAGATTGCTGATTACACATAAATTTCCCTCTCTCAACTCTTTCTGTTGCCATAATCATAAACTTGATATATAAACATATTCAGCAGAACAATAAGAGTATTTTTTGCCTGGACACGTCATTACTTGGGCGGTAGAAAACATAAAATCTGGACAAGAAATTAGAAAACAAAAACACTGGAGTATAAAAGCAAAAAGTAACATTTCATTAAACCCTTAGTCTTCTCGTATACATATCTTTAAGAACTTTTTCATTAAACCCTTAAGTCTTCTCGTATACATATCTTTATACATATCTTTAAGAACTTACTCATTAATCCCACAAGCTCAGAGTGCAGCCTACCTTGTCATCACTATTTCAAGCATTTCCTGATCTGAAGCGTTCTCTGGGAACTTTTGACCTTTTGTCTGCTCACTGAAAGCCAACAACATTCTGCATGCCAGCAACATAATTAATCAAAGAAACTTCATGGTCAATGAAGTCCAAGTATTTTCTGCAAGATTGGACACGCAAGAAAACAAATCGAAGAACTAATTAAAGAAAAAAGGAGGAAGGAGAAGATGGCAGTACTGTACAAATATTTAAAATAAATCACGTCATATAATTTCTATCATAAGAAATCCTATTTCAGCAATCAGAACCTTTCCAATTCATTGTTCAGTACCTGACTATCCAATTCCAAAGTTTTCATACAAATCCCTTTTAGTGAGGAAAGCCAACCTAAAACAAAGCTATCATAAACCCATTGCCAGTGCAAATTTATCATAAACTAAGCAATTGATAGCAATTACCCTTTCATTTCAGGTCGATAGAGACATCCTAATGACATTCGACTATTTACTATATTCAAACAAAAGGGCTCTATTGCACCAATGCAACGGAAATCATCTCATCTTGATTAACACGAATGAAAAGGGAAATAAAAGTTGAATCAAAGCCTCTAAATCTATTTCTTCCCATCCTCCCATCGTAGGGGATGAAGACTTGGACATCAAAGCTAATGCATTGGAAACTAAGCGATGGAGATTTTCCATGTTTAATTTTTTAATACAAATATTATGTCACATCTCACATTCCACGTACTTCAGTATAATAGTCCAAAGTTGTCATACACGAATTGTTTTTTACCCCTACTTTTAGGATAATTAAGACCTAACTTGTTCTTCAATGTTCTAGGCCTTCTGTCGTCATTATAAATTACATGTGTGTAAATTAAAAGCCACTGTTAAGTGTGTAGATTCTTCACAGGTATTTTTGAGAAGCTATACATTGCAAGCTACAAGTATGTAGGTTTATCTTATGACTATCAGTTCCGCTTTTACAATGACTCATCATAATACAGTATTTTCAGAGGGAAACGAAAGTGGAACAAAATGTCAACCTGCGCAAAGAATTAGCAGTCAACTGAACTTCTTCGGCCTCCATCACACCTTTTTGTCTCTTCCTGAATGTCTCAAATAATTCATCCCTTATAGAGAGAAGCTGATAAAATGACTAGTTTGTTAAATCTCATGACATTTCAATTGAATAGCTAAAATTCAGAAACAGAACTACAAGAGAGAGGGGTTTCAGAATATCAGAAATGTAAAGAAAAAAAAAAGTATATAAGGTAACAAGTATCTGAACTATTAGTTGAATTTCTTGCCCTAGTCTCAGGAGAGTGGTAAGTACCCATTTCTCTAACCTTTTCAACATTCCCATACTGAAGTGTAATTACATCCTAAGTATCGATAGCACAACAATGCAAGATCATTTTAACCTGAATTTTTAGTTGGATTTCTGGCACTAGTCCCAGAAGGTGACAATTACCCCTTTACAAAAGATCGCATATACACCTTTTCAACATTTCCGTACTGAAGTGGGACTTACAACCAGCCCAAGTATGGATTCATCTCACAATTATCATGAGTTAATCTCCAGATACGCCACAAATGGTTGACTTTTGCACTACTGAAATTTATGTGGTCAAACTACAGCACTGTGAAGGAAGAAAATCTCTTTACTCCACTTTCAAACAAATTAGTAATAAGTGCTTTCAGCATTGCATAGAAATCTAAATGTGATCACAGAACTTGTGCAATTCCAAATAGCAGTTATGGAACCATAGGATAAAAAAGAGCAAGCTAGATATACCGGTTGCTCCACATGGTCACTAAAGAAGTTCACAACTGAATCCCTAGCTTCCTGAATCCAATTGTCAATATCAGAACTTCCCATCAAACTACTATGTCGAAGGAGCCACAATGAACAAACTGACAGGCCAACTGCACCACATGTGTAGCGAATCCAGTATTGGTTTACTTTTCTTGGCTTTTGGTGTTTAGCAACCTAAAGGAAAGAAGAATCGCATTTGACCAGCATCTCCAACAACAATTACTAGTGACATGGGATTTTATTACCATATGACAGTGATTAGAAATTAACCTAAATTTAGCCAATCACTGGAAAAAAAAATTATTACCAATAAAGACACATAGGAGTCAAGTGTCTCTAGATTTTTGTAAACCATATTGATGGCATCTCTCATTTCACAATCAGTCCACTGAGACCCTCCATTAACTTCTGGCAGCTCCTCAAGCAGCAAAGGAAATGAATAGCTTCCATCAACAGAAGAAGTCTGCATCAAATTCAAGAATACATATTAGAAAGCATAGCACCATGCATGTAAGTGAAACACCAATTACTTAAATATTTTGACAGGCTTCACAGTTGAACAAACAAAAAATGTAGCATTGAATTAAGAAATTTGTTTTTTCCACATACATGGAAAACAAATTAATAAGCTCAGCATGATATTTACCTGATGTATAGCATGCAGATGACCAATTGATGCCTCCAAATTCGAAAACATACCATTAATAGAAGCTAGTAATGAAGGCAATGATTTTTCAGGATCCTTCACTAACTCCTCACCACATTTATTGACTTCCATGTAAACCTGACGGTACAGAAAATGAGGTTTATCATTGATTCTTATAGCCCTGTTGAGAACAAACACTGGCTAAATTCTTCGACACATATTTCAGACCATAGCAAGCAATGAATAGACTGCTTAAGTTGCATCTAGACATATTGACAGAAACAGAGTCTAAAATGGTTAAGGTAAAGTTTTAGATGTGGTAAACTAATCCTACATTAAAATTTAAGCAAGGAATGGATGCGTCAAAAATCAAAATGAAATAGATGAGGGAAGCATGAAATTTCCGAAGAGTCTTAACACGTCAGATATCCATAATGTGAACTGTAAGCCTTAGAAAGCAATGGGAAACAAGTATAGTCCACAGGTTAATAACATTAGACATTTCAAGTTCAGCTAGCTTGGACAAAACATCTGTTCTAAAATATTATACCAATACATTTGGGACAGCATGTGGCATGCATATCAAATTCTGAAATTAAATTAAAGGAAAAAGCAGTTGCAAACTTTTACAAATTTTTGTACACAACTACATTGGAGCAAAAAAGAGGATAGACAAATAAAATGAAGTTACCTCAGCCAAGGATGTAGCAAGTGCGTCTCTTATGGTGCTGAGAGCTGCTATCCTCTCAGATATGTGAGCAGACGCAGACTGGTAAAACCGCTGAATGGTAGAACCCTCACCAAATTCACGCAGGAAGTAAACTGTCCCATCAATGAAAGCCAATGGTCCTCTCTCAAAAATCATGAAGTACAACTTTCGAGCATTTGAACCCTGAAATACTTTAGTTTAGTCGAAGAGAAATATCTGACTACATAAAGTGAAATAGGCCAGTGAAATTAAATGCTAACCTCTGCTCTAGATTGCCAAAACTGCAAATTCTTTTGTACATTGTGTAAATTAGCTATAAGGTGTTGTATAATATCCTCCAGGACGTCATAGAGCCTAGATGGCTCTGTCACAAACCTGCATGTATAGGACAAGAGAGAACATTAAATTTCATACTGAGCAAATAAAACTTGAACACATTTCTGTATAACAATGCAACAAAAGGAGAAGGAAGCCATATGTTTAGGAAATACGATTTTATCCTAGCACTAATTAACTTATAAAGGCATATTATAAGATTAAGGATGATAAATTCAGACATAAACAATCTTATCATCTAACCATCGTTTCTAAAGTCATCTAACCATCTTTTCTAAAGTCTAAGCATTATTTTTCAGCTATATGTATATAGCAATTAGAGGGAACCATGCATGGTGAACTAAATAAATTCTAGAGTAGCAAGTATAGAAAAAATGCAGGGAGCATAAGACATCTAAAATCCATTAGAATCCCTATTATCACATGAAAATAGACAAAGGAAAAATGAGAAAGCAGAGAGCATACAGAGAAGAATCTGGAGAGTTAGAAGGCAAAGGAAGAGGAAAGCAAGGTTTGCGAGTGGTGCGAGCTGTTTGACGGTAGAGGCCTGAGATTTTGCCAATAAACTTAGTGTTGGAGGGAAAGAAAGCGACAAGTCGATTCCATACATAGCTGGAGTAGAAGGAGGCCAATGCTTTGACTCCCTTATCTTCATCTACGTTAGGAGCTTGATCCTCCATTGGATATTTCTCGTTATTGTCTGTGAGTGTTTGTTGTTCAGTTGGTTATATTTATATCTGACCACCGGCCGATGGTTTCCGGAGGAGGAAATGCGCACGCGAGGCGGTGGACCTAAAACGAACGCTTCAATTGCTAAACTCAGAATTTGACCAATTTAACCTATCCATTTCCATTCTTTGAATCATCTTACCGCCTGCTGTAACTATTCCGATTAATAAAGTATAGTGATTGGGCAAATGATAAAAATATTTTTCATATGTGATTAGAGATAACAAATTGGTTTGAACCTAAATTAGTTTAACTTTATTAAATTTAAAGTTAACAAATTAATTTTGAATTTGAAAAAATATTTTGAAATTTAAATATTTTATATAATTATATGAAATTTACATTTTTAATAAATTGATTTAAATGCATTAGAACTAAATTTTAATGTTTCAAAAATCGGATCAGGAGTTAAACTAGTAAGACAAGAGGTTTAAAGTTTAAAATATTTAACTGATATTATACCGTCGTAAAATCGACTAAAAATTAAATAAAATTAAAGAATTTAAAATATGATTGAAATGTTTATCAAATAATTTGAAGTTTAATTGAAAAGAGATTGTTAAATGAAAATTAATTGATTTATTTTAGGTTTATAAGAATTTAATAATTTATGAAAATTTACCGATTAATTAATAAATTAATGTTTTTTAACAATAATAATTATTAAAGTAAATTGAAATGAAAAGTTAGACAGTTCAAAATTTTTAAGATCAAATCAGTCGAATCTGTTGAATTTTTTAATCATTGCTAAATTCAAATTGAAAAAACGCAAAAAATCAATTTAATAAAAGAATTTAGGCCTTTTGAATTTAAAATGTATTTTATACATAAAACTTGAATATGAATTTCAACTTGTATCAAAACCGATCTTATACCTACCCTGCCCTTATTAAAACTGCCCTTATTTTATACATAAATAGTAACCACTAGATTGGAATGAAAACTTGATACCCATTTTATTTGGAGAGTTTAGTAGATTCCCAAACTTAATGGAATAAATCTATTCTTTTGGAATTGAAAACCCCGAAGCAAACACTATTTTTTACAATTATTTCATTCCTTCATTTCAAAACCCTCAAACGAAACGCCTCCTTAAGCTCCACTTTTTACCCATTTTGCTTTCTCATTTATTTGAAGGAGAGAAAGCCATAGACTTCGAAATTGATACTTTTTCTTAACTACATCCTCGATACCTACACCTCTACAGGGTAAGTGTTGAAGCGAAATGGTGTTTTTCCTGGGTCAAGCTAGGAGAATGTTTTGAAAAATTTTGGGGTAATGGTATGACTAGTTGGAGGTGATTTTGGCATAACTAAACTCTTTGTAGGGAAACTATTGGGATGATCTGCTTCCTCCAAATCAACCGGAGCTTTAGATGGTTTGGAGCTAGGTGCTTCAGTGGATTGACATTCAATTTTTATGAGTTCTTGGTAATCACCCCTTTGAACCTTCTCCTTGTTAGCTTCCAAGTTTTAGTCTTTTGGGCTGTAGTTGGCTTCTAGTTATAGGAAATTATGATAGTATCCTCCACTAGGTTGAGATCCTCCCCCAATCTAACAATTTGAATCCAATGTGGTAGCTCTATATCTATCTCTACCAAAACACACAGACGAGTATAACCTACTCGTCTTTTTAAGGTTGTGTTCTCATCCATTCATATGGGACTTTCGAGGTAGATAACCATGTGAATTAACACTCCTGTGAACCAGTATTCTAGAGGGATATTGAGTAGATTAATCTATAGAGGGATATAAGTTTCTTTGATTGTTTTTAAAGGTAATCCAAGTTTCCACAACTGGATGAAGATAAAGAGTATTATCCAAGTGTCATGGACCATTCTCAATGACTCTTTTGGCTTGCTTAGGTGTGTTTAATATGAACAGGAACAAGTTTTCTTCGTTAAGAAAAGCATCCTTTACAACTTCTCTAGTTTTTGATGGCTCAGGTGTTAGTTAATACCCAGAATGGGTTCTGACATGGTGCTATAAAAGGAAAGGAAGAAAGCTAACACAAATGAAGGCTCTCAGATCTTCTTGTCCATTTTTTGTGTACCTATTCTGTACTATTGCATTTGAGTCGTTCATTTACATGAGACCCATATAAATAAATGACTCAGATGCAATGACACAAAATAGGTACACAAAAAAGAGACCAGAGGATCTGATCCTGTGTGTAAGTTAGAAAATCGGTAACTTTCAAAGTAATATTTTTAAAATAATATTTTTTTAAAGTAAGTTTGGATCAGGATTATCCTGACTAACCCTACTTAACACATAACTCTTTCAAACAAAATGATATCTTTTTATTTAAAAAAGTTAGGTCTCAGATTAATCTCGGCTTGATTTGATTAATCGATCGATCTATTGAGAATATATAAATTTAGGCTGATTGATATGTCATTTGTCATTATTGTTTATATACGAGAGATTATATAGTATATACTTAAAAATAGTAATCATAAATTCTTCTGGCACAAAAAGAAAAAAAGAACAGAGCATGATATATTCCATATTACTTATTTCTTCTACATTACAAGCCAAGCCCATGGTATCAGGACATAAAGTAATAAAACAAGAAAAGAGAAAAGCAGAGTATCTGAGTATACTATACTTAAACCAAGAATCTGAAAGCGGTTGACAAGTAACATTGAATGTAGTCTAATTGCGAGGATGCGAGACCCCAGTAGTGGCTTTGGCCACGTCCAGAGCAGTGGCTTCAGGTTTCTTCTTAGAATACAGAACCAAGTAACCAAGAGTGGCAGCTATTGCAACCCCACCCATGGCCATCCTCACCGGACAACGTCCCACATTCCGTCTCTGGTGAAGCACCTCCGACGAGTGCTTCGCTGCTTGATCGGACCCTGCCATCTTCCTTCCTTTTCTCTAAGTTATCGTTTTAATGTTCTTGGTTGTTTAATCAACTTTAAGGAACAAACTCAACAAGTAGGATGGTAAATAGACAGCGAAGTTAAATGTTTGTTGGACAAGTGGAATGGCTACAACCCTTTTATTACTAGTGAACGAGAGACTCGCTCTATGTCAATGTACCTTCAAAACCGAGCTTTAATGGTTGACATTTTTTCTTCAAGGAAACCTCTAAGCAATGACGTGCTTGTCTTCTTCTATTCAATGCTTTTATGTTTAATATCATATTGACATTTGTATGTGATGGATGGTTGGGATGGAAAATTAACTGCAATTTATAGTGGGAAGTTTATCTGTACGAAAGATGTAGAATATGTGGATGGTGATGTTGAAAGTGGAGACATTGAAATTGATTTGTTCTGGTTTTGGGACCGTGAGATGTGCTCATGGAAGATGTTAAAGAACCCATGAGATGAGGAAGAATGATGCTTGTGTAATGGAGTAATAGAAATCTATACTAATCATGTGGCCATATTTGGAACAAAATGTGGATATGGATTCTTGAAGTTGGTGTTGAATGTTTTGATGATGTTTTTGATACCGGAATTATTACTAGGATTGCAGATGATATTCCTGTCAATGTCTTAGCTGAATAAGGAGTTATAGGCGTACGTGTTACTGAAGGGAATGAATTGATGTGTCAAAAGCATTAACTTTGGGGGGCAGATTCTCTGTGCCCTTTAACCCAATACCCCCTTTTGGATCTCAACCATCCAATGCATTGTATTGAATGGTTGAGATCAAAAGGGGACAAAATAGGTACAGGCTAACTTTGGCTATTTTGTAAATGTTGCAGCATTTGGGACAATGTCAATAGTTTGTTATTTTGGTCGATCTATTTTATATACAAAAGAATATGATAATTTTGAAGTAGGTTTTAGTTAGCAGTTATTACCTCTTTCTGCTTGTCACACACAAATGTCATTTACATTTTTTTATATACTATTGCTACATTAGATTGCTTCTTATATAGCATCTCCATGCTTAACTATGTGCTATAATTTATATCTTTCTCTTGTATCACATGCAAATTCTAATTTTTAGGACATGATCTTATGTCCCTTCTATTCTGTCTCAACCCTGCTTCACTTCATCTTAACTATATATTTATACGGGACCTATATAAATGTATGGTTAAAATAAAATAGAGCAGGGTTATGACAGAATAAAGGGGACTGAGGATCTGAGAGGCTCATTTTTTGTATCAATTACTTTAATAAATAGTAGATGAGTGTTTTTTTTAACTCTAAATATCTTTTTATCGTGATTTGGATAACATATTCTATCTTGTTAGGTAATTGTAAAAGTGAAATTATTATAAGTAAATTGATAAGTGAAAAAGGTCATGATATTTTTTTTCTTTAATATCATAAAATGAAAAGTCGTATTCATTGAAAATTTACTCTTTGTGCAAGGTTTCTTACTTTGTGAGGATTGAACTAACATTAATATACACAATCTTCTCGTTATAATTATAAAGAGAATATTTTCTTTTACCGATTTCTTCAAGGCTCTCTGGCCAACAATGTCTTTAATTTTGTAATCCATCACCCCTCTTCAAGAAAAAGTGATTCTCACCACCTATCTTTGTCACTTTCGCAACTTATGATGGCTCTCTTCGCCTCATCCATAATCCCCAACAAGAACAACCAAGAAACACCTATCCAGCACAAGGCACCATCTAATTTTACCTACAACAAGAGTAAAGCTCAAGGCTTGTAGGACATGTCTAAATATTTGTTTTAGAGGTTTCTTCCTAAGCTAAAGAGAGAAACCAGATAGGATTTGTGTGTTAAACCAGAGAGTTGGAGTGAGATGAAGTGTAGACTTATGAGAGCAGAGACATATCATAAAGAGGAGAGGGGTTTCATTTAGACTGCAGATTTTAGTTAAAATTTTAATTAAATTAATTACTATATATAATTAAAATAATTACAAAATATTTATAATTTTAAGTTCTAAAGTAAAACACTTAGATCTCACTATTTCATGTGACATATAGGCTTGATAATAGGGACGAACTGCCCAAGTTTGAAGCCTACTAAGGCTCGGTTAGGCTCAGGCTTGCGTTCAACCGGTCAAATATCAGGCTTAAGATGTTGTCATTCATGATTGAATACACGTGACAGTTACATTTATTAATTGATAATAATGATAATAATAATAATATGTCAGTAATCAAGTAATATTTATTAGGAAGTTTAATTTTATTTAATTTTTTTGTCTAACTTAAATTTTATTTTAAACGTTTTAAAAATATTAAAATTAAAATTGAGCACTTTAAAAATGTTAAAATTTAAATTATGTTTTGATAAAAATGATAAAATTCGTTAATATACATGATGAATCATCCCAACCGTGGCATGAACCCAAGATCCCAGACCTGATAAATCAGCTCTTCCAGCCATAAGTTATAGGAGTGAGCATTATTTGAACCGGTCCGGCCCGAATTAATTCGGGTAAGTAAATGCTAAATTTCGGGTAATTCGGGTCGGCTTGGGTATTACCTGAATTATTTTCAGGCCAGGACGGGTAATTCTGAAAAAATTCAGGCAGGCCCGATTACCCGAATTAGGTTTAAAAGAATTATAAAATAGGGTAATTAGGATAATTCGGTTAAATCAGGCTGGGATAATTCGGGTAAATCGGGCCGAGTAAATAGGTAATTCGGGTAAATCGGGCTGGATAAGTTCGGGTAATTGAAAGTTCGGGTTCGGGCTGGATAAGGGAAAAAAAATTCGGATAATTCGAGTCGGACCTAAATAGTAAAAATTGAGCCCAAATTACCCGAATGCTCACCCCTAATTTGAAGATATCTATTGTCAGAACCTCGTATGGTAGAACTCCTCCCTTACATGGATAATGAAATATTTTTAACTAATCTAAAATAATTTAAAAATACCAAATTATGCATTATAATCTATCGTTACATTATATATGGTGAAATTTGAAATAAAGCTGCAATGATATATTTGTTTAAGGAATAAGTCATCAATTAAAACAAGTAAAGAAATACGTTCGATATTTTGATATAATTTTCTTGATAAAACATATTTATATTACAAGGAAGAAAATAATACTAGTATGAACTAATAATAGTCAGTCTTCCTTTACGGCATAAGATAGCAAGTGACAAATTGATGTACATCTCTTATCTATCTGGTCGTGAGATTATGGAAGGAGAGAAGCAAAAGAATTGTCAGAAATTGAAGTCAGGCTATGAATGGAAAGCATTTTACGAAGAACCAACCTCTTGAGAAGAATAAGACTCCATTTATGTATTTACAATTAGATAAATGGCACTTTAACATGCAGAGTATAGAAAGGTGGGGAATTAATTAGCTTAATCTTCAATCTTGGTTTTTGGTTCTGAATTGAAACATGTTAATTAACCCAAGTAAGATGTTTTGGACCTCTTTGCAAATCCTTATTGATGTCCTTTGAAGTTTAACGCAATTATTTTTATTCTTAAAAACATATTTAATCTTCTTTAAAAAAAATTTTAATGCGATAACAAAATTAAATAAATATTTTCAACATTCTTAAATTGATTTATGCAACCTCACAAGTCATAATTTGTTATAATTAATAGAGAACTTTACAAAAATCTCCTTAAATTTTAAATTTTAATTCAATCATAATATATTTTATCTTTACAAATGTTTCTAATCATGTCTTGCAGAAAATTCCAAGCTAATAGTAGGTCTCTTTAAATTTTATTAAAAGCTTCAACATTACAATGCTCTCCTATAATTAAGAAGGAAGCAATGCAGACTTTAAACATTTAAACACTGATTTCAAAATTTGCAGGATTCAATTATATATTGATTAATCTTAGATATGATAGGAATTATTTCACAAGCAACAAAGAACAATATAGGCAGTTAGTAATTTAAAGAAAGTTATATAAAGCCTTAATTTTTCTCCTTATTAATTCCTGAATTTCACCTAAGTACAACACTTTGGTGACAACCTTTCTTCAAATAATTCTCTTATTAAAGTTCACAATTTAACAAATCGCAAGATCAAGAATTTACCCTTCAATTTCAGCAGTTAATTAATCAGTCTAAAGGCGTAGGAGAAAGTAGTAGTAAGGGGAATATCTTTCAATGTTCATAGATTTGAATCTCTTAAATTTGTAGGAAAATTGTAAACAGTGAAAGAAGAACTTAAGGAGCTAAATAAAAAGTAGTCCAACAATACAAGCTTAGCTATTCAAACTTTAAAAAAACACTCCACAAGGTCCAAAAAAAGCTCTATTTGAAAATAACTTACGAGGCTCGTAAGTTCAAAGAAAACCTAGAGGTTGAAAATAACTTACGAGGCTCTTAAGTTCAAAGAAAACTCATGCTCTAGAGGTTGACAATTCTCTCTCAAGGTAGAAATTAAAAATCCGTTAGTTGAGACATGATAAAAGAAACATATAGTATTTTTATAATGGAATCTTACATAGAAGAACTCACAAAAAAATCTCTTCTGAAGTTGACCAATATGGTCAAACCATCTAGAATCAAGAAGAAGTAAAAAAAAATGGCTTTAAATTACTCTTATGACACATTAGGTACACCTAACAATGTTTGCTTATCTATTTAGGGTTTTAAAAGAATTTATCTAGGATTTAATCTTTAAAGAACAAGTAATTGATCCCAGCAATCCCTTTAGTAGAGCAAATGTTAAAAGAGATTTACTCAATTTCAACCCTCATAAAGCTTTTATAATTGACTAAATGCAATCTTTTTTTAAAAAACTTGAAATTTGGCCAATGATCAAATCACAAACTCAATTATGTAAGACTTCATTGGTGAAACAATGTTAAAGGAAATCAATAAAACCCTAATATCAGATCTCTAATTGTTAGTGTTGTTATTTTCTGTCTTTTTGTGGTTAATTTTCTTTATTCTTGAGGTTTGAAGTTATATTTAATGAGAATTAATCTTGTTTTATGTCAAGGTGTATTTTGGAATTAAATAGAAAGAATTGCGACGATTTTGGAACAAAAAAGAGCTGAACTAGGTATTGAACCTAAGTAGACATGGTCTCGTGTAACAACTAGAAGCATAAAACGCAACAACTTGGAATTATAAGGCAAACGATGTAGCACAGGAATAAAACTTAGGTTAAAAGGCGTGAACAGTACCATTGGACCAAAGATTAAATTGTCACAAATAGTATTGCAAGAGTGTAAGGAGCAAAATGACGTTGGAAAGTGGGAGTAGTCTAGCCAAAATGCAACACCAAATGAGGAAGCATAAGTAATGCCATCTGTCCAAGCAACATCTAAAACATCAACGTGTGTGAAGAAAATGCATGCATGATAGACGGCAAAACAAAAGGTGGACACAAAAGGAAAATGCAGGCAGAAATAAGAGTCTAAAACACATCCAGCATGAAGTTAAACGCAGACATATGGGGAATGTTGAAGCGTGAATTAAAAACAGATAAAAGATGCGTGAATAAAAAGGACACAGGGGCAATTGGTGAACTAGCACAAAACGACAACCAGGGGATGTGAACCAAGAGAAAACAACGCAGTCACAAAGAATGTTGAACAAAACGTTAGAAGGATGCATTAAATGCTTGATGGAAATGCCGTCAATTTTTGCATTTAGATGCTAGCAACGATAGGTTAGATAAAAAGAAAAGAACGAAAGAGGGCTACATGAGAAGTTTTTCGACAACAGAAGAGTTGGGTGAGAGAAGAGAAAAGGGGCTTATAGCAGATAACAAATAGAGAAGAGGGTTGGCGGCAAAATAGAAGAGCAACACCTGCGACAGTCCCAACGCCAGTGGCAGTCCCAAATAGTTAGGAAAGATCATGACGTTGGGTAACTAAAGTTTTATTTCTTAGTTACGGAACCCTAATTATTGAACTCTGCATGCTGTTAGACTTTTGTTCTTTATTTCAATCTTTTTATTAGTCAATTATTTGATTGTTTAATTTTACAACTAGGTGGCAATTAGTTTGTGATTTTATACAATCAATTGCTAGATTAAACAGGTTGACATTCAATTCTTTTAATCAAAAGAAGCGATTAGAATTTTTGTCTGCTACGTTAGGGACATGATTCTAGGAAAAATAATTGTCTAGGCTAAATATACATCATAAGTATGTTTTCTAGTTCGTCGATTTTCTTAATTCGTAAAGCTATTAATTAATTAAATCTGAGATCATATTCAGGTTATTGATTAACAACGATTAATTCAAATATATGTTTTGGTTAACTAAACATAAGAGAAAATAGGCAAAGAAATTTACCATGATGAATGCTTAACTAATAAAGTGATTATTTTTAGTGTCGATGATTAACGCAAATTCAATAACAAAGGAGACCGGAAACCAATATTTGTTTCTATTGATTGTTAAATTCTCATTATTTTGTTATTAGTTAATTTTCAATTTCATATTTCAATTGAATTCTGTTTAATTCATAATTAAAACCCCCATTTTTGTATTACGTAACTACTAACATCTAAATTCCTCATGGGAACTGTAACATCCCATCACCGATGGGAAGGGTATTTTAGTAAATTGGGACGGGTTAGGAGTATTAATTTATATCTCGGCA
>JANSVB020000143.1:1998946-2010070 GCA_025504935.2 Erythroxylum haughtii | reverse complement strand
TTTATTTTTGATTTCACACAAATAAATAATTACTACATTGGTCTCTGTGGTTCGACCCTATTCACCACTTTACTCGCTTAAGTGTTCTAGAGTAGGATTTTATTTTTGTTGGTTTGACACGCCATCAGTCTGTCCTCTAAAAATAGCTTTTAATCATTAGTTTCTTCCTCAAATCTACCCAAACTTTGTTCTTTTTGACCTATAAAGGTAGTTAACACTTCCAAAACCCAAATTTGGTGGTTTTTGTTAAGCTAACATCCATAAAATAAGTTTATACCCACAATAAATAGAAGTCTAAGAAATTTTAGTAAGGACTTCAAGGATTATGTGAATCATATTAAAGTTACAAACTTAAAGTTTGAGGGAAACTTCTCTACTTGAGCAATAAACAATGTGGTAGTTGGTATATAAGGAAGAAACTTGATAGATCCTTAGCCAATAAGGACTGGTTAACAAAATTGCCAGTTAAGGTAGAGGAGTTTGAAGAAGCCATCTTTAGGGGATTATTATCATCCTTTTAAGATCATAAGGCCTTTATTTATATGAACAAACTCTAAATGGGGAAACAAGAGTTTCAAATTGCTAACCTAGAGAACGTTTTACAATATATAAATCTCTATAAGTACTACTAAAATTAAACTAAAGCAGGTATAAGAAGAGATTTATCTAAATCCCAGGGATAATTAATAACTTTGTTTGACTACAAAAAAGCTTTAAAGGAGCATAGCTCCTTGCTCAGATGAAAATCTAGAATCTAATAGCTTAAGAAATGTGACAAAAATTCCAAATTCATCCACAAAAGCATCACTTCCAAAAGACACATTAATATCATTATTTCCTTACACAAATAAAATGGTAATTTGGCTTAATCTTAAGATGAGATTAAGCACAAAGCTTATGACTATTTCATGAACACTCTTAGTTCTTAAGCTAATAGATCTTCATCAATACTATTACTAAAATTCTCTATTATAGACCACCTTAAGTAGAATTCATAAAGTCTTTGCAAACCTTTCAATGTAGATGATATAAAGAGAACTATTTTAAACTCATTTTTGGTAAGTTTTTTAGTCTAAATGGTTTAAATGCTCATTGCTTTCAAAAATCTTGGCATCTTATAAAAGAATTAGTAACTGGTGTAATCTCGGAATTTTTTGGGAAGGGGAAATTGCTAATAGAGATCAATAAAACCTATATAATCCTTATCCTCAAAATTCCCAACCTTTGCTCCCTTAAAAATTTCAGGCCTGTCTCCTTGTTACAACAATCTTTATAAGATCATTACCAATCTTCTTACTTCCACACTCGTGATCATTATAAAGCCTTTCATAAATGAGTCAAAAGATTCTTTCATCCAAGGCAAGCTAAGGAACTATTTAAATGTTATAATAGGAAAGCCTGTTTTAATAATTATACTATCAAGGTGGATTTCTATAAAGCCTTTGATTCAATAAACTCAAATTGTATGTTGCACATTTTTTAGACATTCAAGTTTCCAAAATTGTTTATCACTTAGATCAACCAATGTATCTTTACTACCTTTTACTACATTTTGGTTAATAAAGAGCCAACTAATATATTTAGAGGAGGCAAAAGACTGAGGAAAAATGATCTAATATGTCCTCATCTCTTCATTATTTGTATGAGGACCCTTACTAAGTTGATTGATCACAACATTCAACTTGATAACAACATCAAGTTTTACACTAAATTTAGGTCGCTGAAACTTTTCAGCCTCTCATTTGGTGATGTGATACAACCAGCCTTTGCAAGGGAGTTCCACATCTTACACATCAACCTGATAAGCTACACATGCCAAGTGGTCCAATTACAACGCAACAAGCTTCAAGGCTTAAACAAGCAATGCAAGCTTTTTCTCAAGCCCAAATCACAAGTCAAATACATGAGGAGGCCGAAACATCCATAGAGGAACACCAAGGCACACCCAAGCTTGTGACTTTATTAGAGGAGGCCTTGTAAGAGGTTAGCACTTAGCCATTTATGCCTATTTTTGATAATTTGGGTTTATTATTTATTATCTCTTATTTTAGGCCCAAGGATTTGTTTATGAGTTGTTCTTTTAGTTAGTAGCATGTTTTTTGTTTGTCTGGTTTATTTTGAGACTTATTTGTTTTAATATGTTTAGTCCATTCCTAAAAGGACTTGGATCAAATTATGTTTAATGGGCTAGATGCTCCTAGATTTGTTAAGATTAGCCTAGTTTCATTAAATGGGCTTGCAAACTCATTCCTATTAAGGTTAGGACTTGCTCAAAGTATTTATACCTTATTATATCCTTGTAACCCTAGATTGGATGATTAATAAAATTTCGAAATTGATTTCTTCAAGTGAGGCGTGAATGTCTTCATGGTTACTTTAAGAAATTGATTTGCATCAATAAGTAAGTACTTACAACGTAAATTGATTTATGATTGCTTTGAAATTGGGTCTCAAACTTATAATTTGAGGTTTGATCTAGTATATTCTTATAATAGAAAGATCAAAGTTTTGATTTAATAGGATTAAGGGGTTTCATGAACCTTGTTTTCTTGGGGTTTCGTATCATAATAACTTGCTTCTTTTCTTAACTGTTGAAAATATATTGGCGAGGACATTAATGTTAGCCCTATAGCTATTAATAAAGAAAAAATTCATTTGGCTGTGTCCGTAGGAGCCAAACACCTATCCAAATGGTTATCCTCTATAATAGGTCTCTAACTCAAGGATACCCCATTTTCCTATCTTGGTTTGCCAATCACCAATAAAAGAATCTCATTTAAAGAATGTTCTCCTCTTTTAGAGAAGATCTAGAAAAGAATCTGCAAATGGAGCAGTTGAAGCCTTTCTTTTATAGGCAAGTTGCAACATCCTCAGCTCTCTACATACTCCCATGCCTTTATACTAGTTCATCATTATTTAAAGAACCCACTTGTTTTTTGTCAAATTTCTTTGACATCATGTTGTAAGAACATTTGTAAAATATAATTTCTTCTTTTAAAAACATAATATATTCTTTATTTTCAAAAAAAAAGATTTCTTGTTTTAGAAATATAATATATTCTTTAATTTCTGAAAAGAATACCGATCGCAACTACTAATTTTATATAAATTTAACCGAAGATCTTTTTAGAAGTGTTAATATAAATTTTTTACTAATTTAAATTAAGAAAAATATTTTTAAAAAATAGTTGAACTACAATCCAATTAGGGTACATAATTCCCACAGTTTATAAAAGAAGTAAAACTTGGAAAAAAAATTCTAGTGAAATTTTCTAATACCACAAAATATTCTTGCACAACATATATAAGATATTCATATTTTTTGGAATGACCAAAACTAGTTTCACTTCTTTCACCCGTGTTAGTAGCAGCGCACACAAAAAAACAAAAAAGAGGACATGATTGATTGCGCAGCATAGTTGACATTCATATTTAACCATCACAGATAATGAATGACCATTGGAGATGCTAGTATCTGCTTCGTTCTAATACCAACATATATGAACTTGCATTACGTTATTGCAAGTTACAACTGCCAAAGGACTACTGTCTCTATCGTGCCATACCCATGTAATAACTTCATAGTCGAATCAAGAGATTCTAAAGAAGAAGGTGACACGTCCCAGCCTTGGAAGATAAATTTGTAGGTTAATGAGTCTGTAAAATGCTTAAAATAGGAAAATAAATGGTGAAAATTTGTATTGACTTCCTAAGTAAAACAACTCCAGAGGGAAGATGGTGAGTCGAATACCTCACTTTTTAGTCCCCTCTAATTCGTATTTGCCTGTGATAAAATGAGTTCAAGAGGCACATCAATTTCTAAAAGGACATTTTTCTCCCGCTTTAAATAATATAAAAAAGGCCATTTACAAGTGTGATTGGAGAAATAGAGATAGAATACACAGAGTATGATGCCAAACTTGGTATACAAGTTATCTCATCATTACCAAATCTTCCTTCAGAGCATACCATTTCAATGTCTCTTTGCTAATGTCTTCTTGAGTCCCCTGATAATCTTTCCAAACCATATCAAGTTCATGACAGACAGAAGTACTGGAACCACTGTTGTTAAGAACACCCCTAAGCTCCGCATTTGCTTCACCTGTTATCCAAAAATAGCAATATACCAATTCAACCTTAATGCAACAAGAACAAGTTGAATTTATATTCACAAGTGACCATAACCTTCTTTGGCATTTTATTAATATCGTTGAGTAGTACAGGACGACGATAAACTTAGTAAAACTGGAGTATATATTAACTGTTAGCTTGCTTGTTCACTTTGCTAGGATGACAAAAGAACACAAGCCAGAGCTCGCTCTTTTCCTCATCTCTTTTCTTTCTTCTACATTTTCCACATTGAGATCCCAGTTGGTTGATATTTTAAACTGTTCATATCTATACTAACGAAACCTTAAGAACTAGTTACCATTACTTTCTAACTAGTAGTTGCTGTCGACAAATAATTATAAATCTTGTGATGAAAGATGAGATACAACTAAGTTCGATAACTTTAAAACTGATGACCTATGGGAGTAGATTTCCGTCCCAGTTTTGCATTTAACACTTTCTTCTATGAAGCAAAAGAAACAGGATAAAAGAGAAGCTAATTTTACACATTCGACAGTTACCTGATGAAAGTGTAAGTGCACGTGGTAAAACAGGTAAATGAACAAGATTATCCTTGCAACCTGCACATAGGGTTGAGCTCCCTCAGCATGCACGTGAAACAAAAAAAAAACCAGGAAATTTGAACTGCTTTAAGAATATCTACAAATTTCTGACTTCACATACCAGCCAAGCAAGGAATATTACAACCCCATTTATTAGATATGCTCTAGACCTCTTCATTCCAGCTGTGTCCAGGTACCTTCATGTACTTGAGAAAAGTAATTAAATACAAGTGATAAATTCAAAGAATTAGGATCAAGCAGTCAAATACTTTTACCATCTTAAATTGATCCCAGGGGTTGTTGTCTCAGATATAAAAACCATGAACGTGTAGAGTTGCCCCTCCCCGGTCAACATTGCATACGCAACAGCGACCATGGAAAGAAGATGATGAATCACCTGAGCAATTAGCATTAGATTCTCAGTTTCAATTTAAATAAACTGACATTATTGGGGGAAACCTGATGTCAAGGAAAAAGGTATTAAAAGAAGGAAGGGCATGGCTCCAAAACCTGCTTGTTTACTTTTACATTTTACACGTAAAAAATCTTAAACAGTATTTGCAAAGGAAATTTTCAGTGGTAAAATAAGTGCACCTATTTATAAATGGAACAGGAAACGTCACGGTTGTGATGCCGGAGATTGACGGACTGGACTATGAACATTTGACATGGATATTTTGGACAATTACACACTTGGAATCAAATTGATTACAGAGATCTGCATATGTTAAAGCGCTTGGATGGAAGTTTCTTTGTTTTTATCACTAGGCATGTTCTTTCAAGTATTTGATCATTTTTGGTTATTAAGTCTAATCTGAATTAAAATGCTTTCACGAAACATCGATCTGGCTTAAACTTTTTGGTGCATTTGGCCAGTACTCATATGAACTCAAAATAGTTGATGTATCATTTTAACCAACAAAATATGCCTAAATGAAATGAACTGAAATTTGGAAAGGATCTTCTATTAGCCAAAGACCTAATGTCTTTTAGACGAGTAAAATATACTTACAAATTCCATCCCTCCTAAAGCAGGATAAAACCAAATGATCATCCCAAGATCAGCAATGAAGTAACCAACAGAAACCTGTAAAAATGACATAAGAGTAAGCTGAGAAACTTAGTGGTGGGAAACAATAACAAAAAATATACGAATGCATTATGTAAAGATATAAATAGATGTGAAATCTAGCTATTACGGACTTCAGAATAGTTCCAGAAACAGATACAAAGCATGGCACAACATCGAATTGCTTCAGCATAAATTATCAGTTCTCTGTGGGCATAGTCGTACAAACATGAAAATATCATACGAAAAATTCACTTGAACATGTAGTGCAGAAAACATGCACGCCTACTTAATGAACATTATGCCCTGCGTATGGAGAGAGCATCTATGTCATTCTCGATGAATATCTAATATGGCATCAATGAAGCCACAATGAAAAAGAATGTAGGATCTGGATACTATAGGTGTGGATGTAAAAGGAAACACAGTAGCAATAACTACCAAGAATCAAAAACTCTAAACAAATGAAACACCACCCAGTTTTGTTTCAGCGCATATCATTCGTTCCCTGTTCCTAACCCCACCTCCATCATAATTCCAGTACTCACAGATTTGCTTACTTGATATGCTCTTTCCCTATTATGGTGAATGTCCTGTTAACTTGCTTGGATCCTCATCACCTAAAGCACATGTTCTGATATTATATAATGGAGTTGCAATGTTTTTTATCACCTACGTAACTTCCCAAATTTGCGTCAGAACAATGTCACATGTCAAATTATTGGTCTTCATATGCTAGGCATCACATCCATCCTAAATTCACCAGTTCCAACAATTGGCTTACTTGATATGGTACTTCCCCGTGTTTAGTGACTAGGCTTGCTCACTCACTAGTTATACTTTAACTTTAAAAAACACATATTTTTACGAACGCAAATAAACTATCTTAATGAAGGTGAACCTTTGAGCAACCCGTAAAGTTGCTATTTTGTAACCATAAGATCACAGGTTCAAGTCGCGGAAACAGTTTCTTTGTAAAAATACAAAGGGAAGGTTGCGTACATTATGACCCTTCCCAGATTCCCGCAAAACGAGGAGTCTTGTGCACTAGATACGTTGACTTTCATATTAACTACCTTGCTTTTATTGCTTGTCTAGCTTCCTTATTTCGCCAAGTCCTTACAAAAATCACATAAGCAATACAAATTACTAGTTGAATTTCCATTGCTATGTGTTAAAAGGTTAATCTTTATTACAGAAACCGTTCAATCCAACATCATATGAAATGTGATTAACACAAAAAAGTACGAAACTACCAAAAGTGAGGGTATCAAAACTTGAACTCGAGACCTTTTGATCACAAAAGACCGAAACACCATGTCAACAATCCAGTCAATGTAAAAATTAAGCCATTGGGGGATGCCCAAGAATGAATCTGTTATATTACTCTAACAATCTTTACTACTCAGTTTACTTTACATTTCAAGAACTAAAATACCAAGATATTTTGATTTTGTTGAATCACACTGAGTCAAAGAGAACTATCCCTCACAATTGAGAGAAGACTTCATTTATCTATTTATTTAACTCACCAAAATTGCACAAGTTCATTCTATTTTTAGTTTACATACATGAAAGTAACTGCTTGGTTCTGTATCCCTTGACCTTTTCAGTTTAATTGATCAAAGAGAACCATTTGCACAATTCTCTTACAAACAATCTCAACTAATTCCTTCTCCCAAGTTTTTCCATATGCTAATTACCAATTTTTCACAAGTAAACTTTTCACTCATTCAAGTGCAATGCCATTGAAAGAAATTCGTAACTATGACCTACCTATATCCAAACAAGAAGGTGATGCTTCTATCTTTACTTTCAACGTTACACTATATTCTTACTCCTCAAGGAAAAGTAGCTCAAAAAAACAAATGCCATATAGGAGGTTACTCTCTAACCACGTAATGTGTAAAGGGGTTTAGAAGAAATCCATTATAACTAATTGTAGTGACCAACCATTGTCTTCACCTACAGAAGCATTAACAATTGTCTTCCTTTGTATATATTTGCTGTCAACAAATCAGTACCATTTGTCTGGTGATCTGTGGCTAAGAGTATTGCAAAAAGATAAGCCATATCATCTAAGATATAAAGAGAAAATTATGCAACTATAGTCAGAACCTTAAAGCCTAACTAAACTATCGAGTTGGAACTCAAGAAAGATGACCATTAGTTTCTTTCTTACAAATTTCAAATTCAACAGACAAACAAAGGAAAGAAAAATAGGGGGCATGTAGCTACAAAACATAGGTAAAAATAAAAAATAAATAAAATTTTCTAATGTTATTTAAACTTAAACGTACTGATGCCAAAAACCCTTGACATCAAAGATATATCAGACACACAAACACTATGAAGATCTGGATTTTGAAGTCACAGCACACCAACCAAGAAGAGGAGGAGATTGAGGGAGGGGTGGTGCAAAATGGGAATGGGATAGGGACAAGTGAATTTAAGAAAATTTATGACATTCTAAGTAGTCTTACCCCCAGTGCAAATGTAGTCAGGGAAGAACTTCGAAATGTAATAAGGCCCACAAAATGTTCATCAGAAAAGAGATCAGAGCAGAATACCAAGTACAATGACACAATTGTGATGAAAAGGGCATGAACAGTGGATATAGCCCTGCATGAGTGATCGATAATAGTTAAACAAATGCTACAGAAAAAAGGGTAAGATTTTATATATTGATTGAAAAAGCTTAATACCGGTTATTCCATTCAATACGCTGCATTTGCGAGAGATTTGTATAGCTCTTGAAATAAACAACACTGGAAAGCTGAGTAAGATCATAGACCTGAAAAGTATGGGAAAATAAGACATACCATGGAATTATAGGACAAGGGATCAGGATAGGGATAAAATAATCAGAACATACCATCTTGCACGCAAAAATACCAACAATTATAGAAGTGTATGGAATGATGGGATCAGCTAGTAAATATTCCTTTAACAGTTCTCCAGCCTGATATTGGTAAGTTTTTATCTCCATGGCCCTTTATTGCTGTATCCAATTTTCAAGCTCTACCCTGCTTCAATAAAGTAGCCAGTGGATTTGGCTGTGTTCCGTACAGTTTATTCACCTGTTCAGTAAATAAAACAGAGACTAGCAAGGTTGAAAAAATGAGGCAGACAGCAATCAATAAACAAACAACTCAGGTGACACTGACTAAGATTAGAGAGAGAAGCAGTTTCCTCACAACTACACAATACGTTGAGTAAACCAACTGAAAATTTTCCCCATATGTCAATGAATGATAAAGAGCGTCCAACGAATCCAAACTTTGAAAAGCAGGGAAACTGTTTAACCTCATTGCATCATGATTATCAATCATAAACCATAGTTATCTATGCTCTATCTCCGTTTCCGCCTTTCTTCATCATCATTAAAAACGGAAGAAAAAGAGAGAAAGAAAAAAAAACAGAACAAAACAGCTATAATCTATCCAATGGTTTTGGGGTTGATGAAAAGGCAAGAAAGAGAGAGACTTTAACAGGGAAAAAGAAGAAGAAGACGTGAACGAGAAACTGTACCCGAAGCGCGCGAGAAAATCTGAGTGACACGATTCTTCTATTCTAGTACGTCGCTTGTGTTATGATTACAATCACAAGAAACGATTGGAGAAAAGACGAAGATGGGTGACGATGAAAACAGATATCGGTAATGTTCTGGACATAGGGGGGTTGGATGGATTGATTGTTTACTGTTATTTCCTTTACCAGTGTTAACAATAATGGAATAGAATAAAAAAGAAAGAAGAGGATGTTGTTTAAGGTGGACGTTGGAAGCGTAGAGGTAGAACCTACAAGACCCAACGAGACGTTCAACTCACGCTAACCAATCTCGCAATCAAAACTCGAGTTTTCTTGTCGTTTAACTAGGACAAGGACATGCAAATGCTGACCTGAATTAAAGACAAATGCAAATACAAAAATTATACGTATGCTTTATCGACGGCGTTGTCGTCGTGCCGTTTTAGACTTAGACGTAGACCCCTCTTCGTAGTCAGCCAAAAAGTTGTTTAGGGGATTGTATTGTACAGAAAAAGAGGGTTGGTGCTCCGGGAAGATGGATGAGGTGAATGAAAGCGATTGTTGGGCAGATGACGGAAAGTCGGGTAAGGCGTTTTCAGTTTTCAAATTTTATTTTTAAAGTGTTGAAATTTTGTCATTTTATTATCACATAAACTATGACGTGACGACCTTAAAGACTTTTTCTTTGGATAGATTCACGTGAAATAAAAAAAATATACTTATACAAATATGAAATAAATTGAGAAAATAATAAAAGATACATATTACAACAATAAAGTAATAATAAAAAATAAAAATAGAAATAAAAGATAATAATAAAAAAGTATAAATAAAAATAAAAAAGGTACAATAAAAATATAAAAATAAAAATAGAATAAGGTAAAGAATAAAAATAAAATATAAAATAAGTAATTAAATACACAACCAAGAAAGAAGGCAAGTAAATAAGTAAAACAAACAAGTCGTTACAAAAAAATGTTTAAAAGATATATGAGAAAGAAAATGATTTCTCTATGCGAAATCTTTTACTCGTATCCTAATACGTTAAAGTTTTCTATTAAAGACTATATCTTCGATAAGTTGCTACAGAGTCATATCATTTTTTATCACTTCCTCTTAGTTCTTCTTAGGCCTTTTTTCTCTTACATTCTCTACGTACAATCTTCTTGCATCTTCTCATGAGTGATAGGATGTCTCTTCTTAACATGTCTGAACTACCTAAATCTTCTCTGTCTTAATTTTCCCTTAATATTAACCACTTTTAGTTTGTCTCTTACTCTTATATTCATGACCTTTTTAGTAAAATTGCACATCTAACAGAACATTCTCATCTCCACCACTATTACTAATAATTATACACTTGTTTAATGAGTTAACACAATATCTCATAAACATGGTCGACATAACCACTAAACAATATAATTTACTTCCGATCCTGAGTTATAACTTCATGTCACATAAAACTCTTGATGTATTCCTCTATTTAAACTATTTGATATGATATGATGAACTTTGTCTACATTGATTTCTTTATTGCTTTAGATGATAGATCTTGAATACTTAAAATATTTTATATGTGGAATAACTTGTGAACCAATCTTTATTTCCTCATCGGAAGCCATTCTATGGCTCGAAAAATTATACTATAAATACTCAATCTTAATTATGCTCAATTTAACTCACCTTGACTCTAATATATCCCTCCAAAGTTCTAACTTGATATTGATACCCTCTTTTGTCTTATCTATTAAAACAATGTCATCGGCAAACAATATATACCAAGACACATCCCCTTCGATATTCTTAACAAACTCGTTCATAATTACTGCAAGTAAAATGGGACTCAATGAG
>JANSVB020000143.1:1951287-1973678 GCA_025504935.2 Erythroxylum haughtii | reverse complement strand
TGAAACACTTACTTAAATCACTCAGAGGAAGTGGCAAAATCAACAAGAATACACTCTTTTCAAGATTTCCTTTAAAGATTAGTTTATGAAATATAGCGAGAAAGAAACTATAGAATCTTCCAACGCAAGTAGAAGTGAAAACAACAACCTTTATTAGAACTCATCTCTCAATTGAGAGAACAAATGCTAATACTCAATTTAGATATGTTTTCAAACAATAGTAACAACAATTAAGAAACCTTTGTCTTTACAAAAGTAATCTTTTAATTTTTATCTTGGCACCAGTACAATGAGTCCTTGCTAAGTTAGTTCACTCTTAAGTTTGCTCTTAAACTTGTATTTTGCTAACAACTTTTACGCTATTAAGTCCCTTAAACCTTTCTTATAATTTTATTTTTAATATTAATCCATCTCATTAATTTCGATAAAAAACTTTATGCATTTTAAGAGCCATGTAGAAATAGAGATATGGTCAGCATTAGCTAGACCCAAATACGCATCAATTGTAAAATCACATTGATATATACATTTATATAATAATTATGTTTTTTAAAGTGAAAGATGTGATTTAATAACACCTAGTAATAGACAC
Source organism: Erythroxylum haughtii (assembly GCA_025504935.2). Taxonomy (NCBI): domain Eukaryota; kingdom Viridiplantae; phylum Streptophyta; class Magnoliopsida; order Malpighiales; family Erythroxylaceae; genus Erythroxylum; species Erythroxylum haughtii. The sequence continues at coordinate 1,973,086 of JANSVB020000143.1, read as the reverse complement.
TATGCTAAAGATAAATGAATGATTAATAACTCATAATGTGCATATCTCCAACTAACTAAAAATAGAAAGAATCATTTCTTAAGCTAAAAACTCAAGTCTTAAATCATATTATAAGGTTAATGCTAATTACTAAATAATAATGTATATGTAATAATTTTTTTTGCCAAGATATTATATCTGTAATTAGTCATGTTAACATGTTGATTCTGAAGGAAAGAAGAAGCAAGAAGTATCCATGAGGCCAGCACAAATGACTAGGACAAATATAAAAGGCTTCATAAATTTAAATGTATGTTCAACTTTTTTAGTTATAAAAATATTGCAAAGTTGACAATCAAATTGAAAATGACTATCAAATTAAAGTTAACATTTTAAGAATGTTATTTAAATTTAAAGAAACGATTGTGTTATATTTTGTTAAATAACAAATAAAAGAAGTGTAAGATTATTTTAATATTAATCAAGGTTAAAACGATAAATATTAAAATTATCATCAAATTGATAAAAATACTAATTTAAAAGTTAAAATTAATTTATCTTATATGATGCATAACTCTATTTTTAGTTTAAAATTTTTGTCAAATTAAGTTGATAAGATTATACCATTCTCCATTCACTTTATTAAGAATTCATAAAAATACCTTTAACTTTAGGATATAACATTTAATTGATAAAAAATTACTCCTATTACTTTTTATGAAAAAATAATATTATAATAACACAATTAAAATTTTAGAACAAAGAAATATAATATAATAAAGAGAGATGAATTTTAATATAAATACATTTTATTTAAGAGTTGTAAATACATCCATTTTAATTAATATAAGTTTTGAAATATCTCCATTAGGGCTAGAACAGCCACCACTAATTCTCCTCACTATCTCACCTCCTTAAATTAGACTTATAGTAAAACCAAACCATCATAATGGAGATGAAATTCAAAATCTCTCCTTAGCACCTATAAACTGAAGGAAGGTTGTAGGAGAGGAGTTGGAAAACTCAGACTCTATTATTCCCTTAGTAGCACCAAAGTTAGGAAAATAATTGCACCAGAAATAAAAGTTCTTAGATAAGGAGCCAAAGCTTAGCACTCCACCATCATAAGGTTATTCCTAAATCAAAGATTAACCTATCAAACAATCAACAAAAGGGCACAGGTCACATAGAAAAGTAGATGATTACAAGAGGTTTTAATGTATGAAGATGACCAAGTGTCAATTAAGTTCCAAAATGAATGTGAAGTAAAAAGCATAAAAGAATCAAGACCATGACACATACATAATCAAACAGTTTTCCTCCAAATATGAAGGCTAGACATCAACTTTGAGAGAATCAATCATAAAATCATCCCTCCTTGGATTAACATCTATAATATCCCTTTGGAATACTAGACAACTAAGGGTCTTAGCTCATTTGCTAGCTATATTAGCAAAACCTTCTATCTGGATGAAACGACAACTAAAAGGAAATGTATAGGGTTTGCACACATTTGTGTTAGGGTAATGCTAGGACAATGTGTAACCAATAATAGAAAGTGATGTTCCACTAACTGATGTAGACAAAGATGGCAATGCAGACAAGGATTTGCAATAAACTAATACATAATAGAGAACTAGCAAATCCTAAGGAAACCTTATAAAGGTAAGTGCACCTATCGAACTATAGTATAGTGATAATGAATAGCAAGGATTGAGCTTAAGGAGAATATAAGTACTAGTAGTTACCTTTTTATTTTTATCTAACTGAAAAATAAGTGATGGTTTAATTAAAATGGTAAAGCTAAACTAAAGTTCAACATAACTTATGTAGCCAAGAAAAATCACACAAACATTAGCCAGATCAAATAAGAAGTACCTAAGTGATGTATCTCCTTAAGATTTCTTAAGCCATTAACACTTTATCATATAATTCAACTAAAAATCATTGGCCCGTGGAAATTTTTATTTTATGCTAGTATCTTAAGATTATTAACACCTAATCTTAGGTTCGTTAACTAAAATCTCTTTTTAGTTAAAACCTCTAAGATTGCGTTGTTTGATTTATGAATTTCACTATTATGTTTAACCCTATTATAAAAGATTTATATTGTCTTATCTCTAGGATTACATACAACTCTTTTCAATTATGCTAGATCTATTTAAACAAAGGATTTCTCAATCTTAAATTTATGAAATCAGACATGAATCAATATCACGGAGATATTATTTCAAGAAATAATCAGAACACATCATTGAATCCAATGAATCAAAAATCAAATTAAATAAAGAATCAAATCACAAAATCCATCCTAAGGCTCATCCCACCTAAGTACTAAAAAAAATTAGTTCATGAAAACAAAAAACATAATCAACGATTTAAAAGAAGAATAAAATATAAGGGGATAAAAAATATATGCCCTTTTCTCTATTAAATCTACTGAAACTTTGATCAAGATATGCTCTCTATTCAAATCTCCAAGTCAATTTTCGCTTCTATACCACTTTAAGGTTCAAAATTGTATTAAAAACTCCAACCACTTTAATTATCCTTCTTATTTTCCTTTTATACGTCAAAAGTTAAAGTTATGCACTAGACATAGTCACGGACACAAACATTTCTAACAACCATGTCCCTTAATCTCATTTCAATACTCAACAGTTGTGTAGAAACACGAGTCCAACAACTGATACAATCTATAGACATGATTGTGTCTAATACAAACATGGGTGTGTCTGACCTTAACACAAGTGGAATATTTTCATATAACCCATACATGGTTACAACGACTTACATGATCACTTACACAACTATGTCATACATTAACACAAGTGTGCTCAATACCAATACATGCTTGTCTTTAAAAAAAGCTTCAATTATTTAGTTTTCTGCCTTGATTCTACCTAATTTTTATTCCTTTTGATCTATAAAGGCAGTTAACACTTAAAAACATAATAGGAACAAATCAAGTACCGAAAATAATACAAACTCTCAAATGAACAAACAAAATGCACTAAATATTAGTCTAAAAATATAATCTATTAAGCATTTATCACTCATTATCACAAGCACATACCAAACAAAGAAAGAATTAGACATTATGATTATTGAAAAGGAAAATACAACACTTACCACAAATAAGCTAGATTGAGGATAGTTCCAAACTAGCAAAAAAAAAAGGAAATATGAAAGAAGGTACAAAAGTAAGGAACTTAATACCTCTCCCTCAAAATAATTTCTGTAATAGCATGGAATACTAGGGGTATTAACTATACCAAAAAGTTATTAACCATTAGAGATTTTGTGAATAATACTAAACATGTTTTATTGGGTCTATTAGAAATTAAATTGAAGTAAGAAAAAATTATAAAGCTTAAAACTCTCCGTAGCTTTTAGATACTCCTTTCAAATCACCAACACCACCATATTAGGCTAGTTATTTTGGCTTATAACCCTAACAAAGCAGTAGTAAACTTAGTAAATTCCATTGACTAAATGATGCATCTAGAAGTGACTTTGATTTAGAAAAAATGCAAATTACATGTGGCCTTTATATATGCCTCCAATTTAAACCTTCAAAGGAGAGATTTTTGGAAGAAATTGAGGAATCTACATTCAATAATAAAAGGACCATGGCTACTCCTTGGGGATTTCATCATAGTCTTTCATAGAAATGAAGGACAGACTAGTCAAAGAACCTTCAATATTGACCTAAAGCAGTGTATGCAAGATATAAGGGTTATTGACTTAAAGGAGGAAGGGATTGTTTTATTCTTAGAGTAATAAGCAAAATACAAGTTGGTTGTTGAGCAAAAAACTAGATATGACTCTAGTAAATGAGGAGTGGATTGATAAATTCCCTAAGAGCAAAGCGATATTTAAAGCTTTTAGAATGTTTGGTCACCGTCCAATCATTATAAATGATATATATCAAAATCAACATAATTGTAAGACACCTTTTTAAATTTAATAACTACTTGGTGGAAGAAGAAGGATTTGCAGAAGCTATCCAAAAGGGATTGAAACAAGAAATTAGTGGAAGGAAGGTGATTATATGTGTCAGAAAACTGCAAAGTATCAAGGTTGAACTAAAAAAAAAAATCAATTCTAAAAGATTACAAGGAGAATATTGAAGCTAAAAAATCCAAAATGGTTTCAACCCAAGCTTTTATGAACTAGAACCAAAATGGCCCTAAATTCTTTGACGGGAAAAAAATTAGCAGTGAAGGATTACATTAAAGTAAGAGAGATCCAGAATTTTATTATGAAACAAAAGGCTCCAATCAGTTAGATCCAGGAAGGAGATAAGAACACCAAGTTTTTACAACTAAGTCAAAGCTAGAAATAACATAAACAAAATCATTTCCCTAACAAAACCTAATGGTGCTAAGGCCTCTACCCAAAATGACCTGAAAACCTATAGATAATTCAGTGACACTCTAGGGAAACAAGCTCAAAGTAAGTCCACTATCCCTCTTTTGAAGTCCTTTATAAATAGCACAATAAGTAAAGATATGAAGCATTCCTTATGTTGCTCTATGACAACCTAGGAGATAGAGGAAACATTCTTTGAAATGAATCCATTAAAAGCCTAGGTCCAAATAGATATAATGGCTTTTTCTTTCACAAGTCATGGCTAGTAATCAAACATATAGTCATTAACGGAAAACAATAATTTTTGGAAAATGGAAGGACATTGAGGGAAATCAACATAACATGCATCTGCCAAATCCCAAAGAAGTGGAACACTGAATCCCTAAGTATACAGACCTATTTCCTCCTATAGCTTCATTTATAAGGTAATCTCTAAATTACTAGTAGCTAGATTAAAAAAGGCCTTGCACTACATAATTGAGAAGTCATAAGGTGCATTCTTAAAAGGCAGATTGATAGGAGATAACTTACTCTTAGCCTAAGAATAGTCCAAGGATTATGCTAAGAAAACCTCACAAAAAAATTATTTCTTAAAAGTTTAGTTCAACAAGGCTTTTGATAACATTAGCTAGAACTTTATCATGCAAGTATTCCAAGTCTTTGAATTACGTGACTAATTCAGGAATTGGATTAAATGCATCTTAACCATATCATTAGCATGCTGGTGAATGGGAGAAATCCTTAAGGGAAACAAGGGGTTGAGGTCAGAAAACCCCCTCTCTCCTTACATTTCATACTAAGCATGAAGGCATTGTCTAGACCCCCCAAACCGCATATTTGATTACCATCCCAAATACAAGGATTTCAAACTAACAAATTTATGCTTTGCAAATGATCTCCTAGTTTTTTGCAAGGTAAATGACAAATCCTTATTCACTGTCACCGCAACATTGCAAATGTTCAAAGAGTTATTAGTAGTATAGTACAATAAAAGCTAACTAATCCTATAAAAAAAATGCAATGTTGGAAAAAAAAGGCTATCAACAATCTCTAGATTAAAAGTTAAGTGGTGTTTTGGTCCCACTTTTATTTTTTTGTTATAGTTTATAGTTTTAGTTTTCTATTTTTAGTTTCTATTTTTCTTTCAAATGAAAACAAAAGCCTATTTGGTTATTGATGTTAATGTAGATATTTTTTTTTACTGATGATAATTACATATTGTATAAAAGTTAGAGATAAATTATTTTTAATTAATTAAATTAAATTAAATTATTCATAATTCTTAATAATAATTAATATTTTAAATAATTATATAATATTTTATTTTATTAAAATTATCAATAAAAATTATTTCATTTTAATAAAATAAATAACTTAAAATCATGTTATAAAAAGGAGAAATAGAAGAAAACCACAATTAAAGAAGCAGAAACTCAAAACTAAAACTAAAACAAACATATTCTTTTACTAAATTTGAAAAAATAGAGAAATAAAATAAACAGGCTCTAAGCACCCTCAATCATGTATCATAGGATACCTATCTCAACAGGAAAACTAATTATACGGATTGAAAACAGAAACCCAAAACCAAAACAAACACGTTCTTTTACTAAATTTGAAAAAAATAGAAAAATAAAAATAAACAGGCTCAAACCATTCCTCAGTCATGTATCTCAGGATACCTATCTCAACAAGAAAACTAATTACATGGATTGCATCCCTTGTGGTCGAAAAAACCCAACAAAGACTTAAGCCACTGGAATCACAAGGACCTCTCTGTTGGTCAAGTTAGTGCTAGGCTCTCTCCATGTAAGCTGGCGTGCACACACCAAGCTCTCCGAAAGTGCTGAAGTATTGGTATAGACATCCCCCCGAACCTCGTCCCATATAATTCACAGTAACATCGGGCTCACTGAAGATTTTCCTATAAAAAAGGAGTCCAGATCTTCTGTCCAGTTTTATAGTGTCTTATTGTGTCATCTCAGTTATTTATTTACGTGGATCTCGCGTGGGTTCTACATGAATAAATGTAGGCTCCGCAAAAATAAATGACTAAAATTTACTGGATATAATAAAATACTATAAAATTAGACAAAGAATCTTATCTATATAAAAAAAAGCTGAGATGATTGTCACTATTCACCTAAGCACATGCACGTACAAACTTTAGATAAAGAGAAAATATTGGTAGTTTCAATCATAAAGAGAAAGCAGAAAGAGGCTTGCTTGAGTAGATCAAACAATAGTACAAAGAGCATAACATCCACAACAGTGACAGACAATCCACCTTAACCTGCAAGCTTTCCGGAAACTTTATCAAAGTACCTATGCCGTGTGTGTACGGAGTAAGTGAATACGGACAAATAAGTCCTATGTGGCGTCGTTTAAGTAGAAACGCAAAGGTAGTATTTAACTTTTCAAAAAACATGTAGGGAAAACTCTAAAGAACTAGAGCAATTGGAAGGAACCAAAAAGCTTAACCCTCTTCTTCCTTCCTTATATCTAGAGAGAAAGCGCCTCTTCATGTTATTGCAGCGAAGAAGAAGAAGAAGAAGAAATCAAACCTTAGAAAGGGAAACTGTCTTTTGTTCAGTAGTAATAGATAAATACATTCAATCTCTACACTTGTCTGTTTGATTCTTTTGTTAACAGCTAAGACTTGAAAAGGCAAAATGGGGAAGAAGCGGCGAGCAAAATCACAACACCAAAACCATCAAAACCCTAATGTTGCTGAAGCTCATCGTATTCGAATTTCCCAAATACTCGATCAGTTCCGTGCTTCCAACGACCAAGGTACGATATTTTTCGTTTTTATCATGTTCTTAGATTGATGGAGTTGTTCATTACCTGTTGTTAATGGGAAAGAAGGATCCTTAATGACTACCTAATTTTTTGTTTGGATGAAAGGAGTGTTCTTTAGGTTTAGATGTTATGAAATTCTCAAAAGTATAATGAGCGAGTTGTTCATGACATTAAAAGAATGGTTGTTTTTCTTTTGGCAAGTGAAAGTCTAAGGGCAACTCTAAGCTGCGGAGTCGTTAGCTTAACACCGTGTCTGTAGGGTTTCACTTGTTTCGCAATACTATCTGACCAAGCTCCACACCTTTTCCTTTTTCCCCTTTTATTTGGATTCTGGGTTCAGTTTACACGTTTGAAGCCAATCTTTCAAACGACGAGCGCGCTGTTGTCCACGAAGTGTGCAGGAAAATGGGAATGACATCCAAGAGTTCTGGGTGAGTACATATTTTTGGATCCCATGCCCCACGTGTTATTGTGAAAATTTTAATTTGTCAACTGTATGTGTATATATATATATATATATATATCTAGCTTTTATTGGTATTTGTTCTTGGTGTTTCAATTTCCTGTTATATCTTATGAGCCTGAGACCTTTAGGCATCGGAGTCAACGGCGTGTTTCTGTTTACAAATTGGCAAAGAAGGTGGACAACCAAGTAGCCAAGGAAGGTCTCACCAAATTTATGTTTTCAGAACAATCAAAAATGGCTTTGCAAGATCTTTTTGCAAGTTACCCACCTGAAGAAGGAGAGCTTGATGAGAAACTAGTTATCAAGGCTAGTGAAAAGGTGGATAGAATACAGATTAATAGAGATGACATATTCTGTAGACCTTCAATGAGCAAAGCAGAAATATCTAAAAAGGTGGATTCACTTACTTCTAGAGTAAAAAGTGCAGCAAAACTTTTACAGGTTCGAATTTTTACCACAACTTTTAGAAATTTATGGTTTATCTTTGTTGATATTGTGGCTTTATAGTTGTCTTTAAGACATAAGATTGAAGCCAACATTGTGCACTTCAATGATGGTTACTTGAGAAATGCTTTATATTCATTCCTTGGAAAGATCTCATAGATACACATGTACATAAGATATGTACGCGTGCATGTAAAATTAGTTTCCAATTATAGATATACACACATGGACACATAGTTCTGTATGATCAATGAAACATCATGCTTGTCAAGTATTTATGAGATTCAATTGTATATTTCTCAATTAAGTATCTTGATTGTTAAATGTTTCTGAGATCCCTTTGTGTGTACAGATTGCTGAACTGAGGTCCAAGCTACCAATTGGATCCTTCAGAGATGCCATTACATCTGCCATTGAATCTCATCAGGTTACACATTGATTTTAATATCAACATTTTTCTGCATGAATCCTTGATACAGATGTGACATGAAATCATAAAAGTTATAGTTCTGTTATCTCAATAAAGTATGAAATGATTTTTGATAAGATGATTTTAACTTTTCTAATTTCTTTTCTGCACTCAAGATGTATAAAGTTTGCTACTTCCTGGCCTTAATAAAAATATTAACGATTTTATTTCTGATTGTAGCTAAACCTTAAATTTTTTTGTTTGTGTGTTAAACCTATCTTCCTTGATCATCAAGCATATATTATGAACACAAGAATCCTTGAGCCGTTAACTGTTGGATGTGAGTTTCTTTATAGGGTTGTTAACTGGTGGGGTGACGAGAGTTTTTTTAGCTGTTTCCTGATTGCTGGAGTTTTGTTATTTATTGTTTTGTATTTTTCTCATTTTTAAAAGCACTAGAGTAGAGTAATGACAAAAATTTTGGACTATCTTGATGAATTAACCTCTCGTCATTTTCTTCCCTCTCTCTCTCCTTTATCTTATACCCTGGTTCCAAGTCACATCTTTTGTTGAGCTATTTTACAGTATTTTACAACGACTGGACTTCTGGTTCCTTCTTAAAGCTAATCTGTATATTATGTTTGGATACAGATTGTTCTTATATCTGGAGAGACTGGATGTGGAAAAACCACACAGGTTCTGATTTTCTCTTACTTTTTATTACAAATTATTGAACTTGTCAAAAATGACTTGCAAAATTGTTTTTCACCATCCCTTTTGTTTACTGATATCTATCAACTATATATTTGCACATCTCTCTCTCTCTCTATATGTATTTATGTATTATCTATGCATTGTTCTAGAACCTTCATTTGCAAATTTTTGGCTGACTAGTGTTGGTGAATTTAATTTTATTGCTGAAATGATTGAAAAAAGTGGTAGTGCAGTTTTTGTGACTGTTTCTACATGTTGGGGTTAGAAAACAAGAATGTTGAATTCATGGTAAATAATATGATCTGTAGTATGGTGCCTGCACTAGGAGAGTGCCCAATTCATTGTAGTAGTTTGATAGAGAATTAACTTTTGAAAATCAATTAGGGTGTTTTTCGAAGATGAATTTCCATTGATTATTTTGGATGGAGTGATCAAAAGTATATACCAAGTAAAATGATTACAGAATTGAGTAGGGCTTGGGTGAAATGGACAAAAGACAACTGAGATCATATATGATTATAAGGTCTAGCTAATTTGAGAGGTATTTTGCAATCAGACTGCAAGTAGTTTATGAACTCAGGTGCATTCAGATGCTGACATGGACACGAGATAATACACAGTAGGTTAAGAAACAAGTGACTTGTAAGAAGGTGGAGATGCACTGATCAGTTGGTATGCCTATTCTATAAATATGCCCATATGGGCATTGAAGAAGAATAAATAGTTTTTGATTCAGGAGGGAGAGGGACATGAATATGTGAGAATTTACCTGAATGGATCTATCATTTGTTAGCTGCATCATATAGGATTTACTAGAAAGAATGTGTGATGTGGAATCAATGACGAACTCCACTAGTATAGCAATCAAATGGTTGTTTTCAAAACATATTTGTTAATGGGAGGACATCCTGAATCTTGTGTAAGTAACAACTGATATGGATGTCAGACTAACATCTTAAGATTACTTAAAATGATGTCTCTCTAGTTTCTTCCCATGGGCCATTCATCATTTCAATTTGAAAGCTATTATATGGTCTTAAAAGGTTATTAACAATGGGCTGTTTCATTCAAGTAAATATTCCTTCATTAGAACAGTTATAAAGCTTGGTTTTCTGGCAATTGCTTTTTGCAAACTGTAATGTCTAGCCAAAAATTTGAAGAATTGAGTTGGATATGTATGCCGAACCATGTCAGGCTGCTGCAATTCTATTATTTGATAAGAATTATGAAATGATGAATCATGGATTAGATGGGCTTGCATTCTCTCTCTTTCTCTCTCTCTCGCCGTTACATGTATTGAAGCTTTTGAAACTTTGTGTAGTTGTCTTCCTAGCAAATAGTTTACTATTTACAAGCTATTACTCTTGACTAAATTAGCCAGTGATATGAGGTTTAATGATTTCTGTCATAATAATAAATGATCCAGGTCCCACAATTTGTTTTGGACCACATGTGGCAGAAGGGCAAAGCATGCAAAATAGTATGCACACAACCTCGAAGGATCTCAGCAACATCAGGTGCATTCACTGGCTAAACATGTGCTAAGCTCTTTCTATTAATGTGCTGCAAAACTTCTTGTTTTCCCTCATTATAATAATATATGTGATGTCATGGTATGTGTTGTCTTCATGACTAGTTGCTGAGAGAATTGCTTACGAAAGAGGACAGAATATTGGAGAAGATGTTGGATACAAGGTGATAGTTATATTTTTTAATAGTAATAAGTACAGTTTGAACTTGGAGCTTTTATTTAGTAATCTTTCTAAGTTATGCACTTCACAAAACTTTAAGATGCAAATTGCTTAGGAGAGCATGGTAAAAACTGTCGTGTCTTACTGGGAATCATACACATGCATTTGGAGTTTCTATTATCATTCTTCTTCTTTTGTTGTTTTATGACCTGCTCACCGCAATTTGGAAGTGCTGTCAATGCATCTCTCAAACCTCTTTTTACCGTAGGTTTCAACTTTCCATAACATTGTTTTATTTGTTAAAACTGTTATTTTGAGTCAAATACATCCACACAAAAATTGCTAAATTTGAATTGTTTTTCTTGAATGTAAAATGTTTTCGATGTGAACTTGACAAACACAGGTATTTAATACAGTGAGAAAACTTGCAATAAAAAAATAAATTTACTAATAATTTTTTATGCTAAAAAGATAATTAAATAGGACATTCAGATAATATACCATAATATGCTAATTTATTCTTGTTATTCTTTTTATTCATTATTTTTAGCCTACAAATTAATTGCATTAATCAAAACCAAGTTTGTTAACTTCACTTGTAAGCTCAAAAAAGGACTAGTATACTAATTTACTCTCATTATTCTTTTTAATATTACATTAATCAAAAGCATGTTTGTTAAGTTCACTCCAGGTGTAATGTTAAACAAACCCTATATCTACTGTGTTCTTGTTATTGTTCTTCAATATGCAAAAGAAATGCAGATTGTAAATTTAGGCCAAGCTTTATTTATTTGAAATCATGGAGTTTTTTTTTTAATTTGATAATTTTTACAGGATATTATCTCTTTTCTTCTACGCTTTTCTCATGCTAATATCTGACCTATATCTTGGTTCCAAAATTAGATTCGACTAGAAAGAAAAGGTGGGAAGCACTCATCGATTGTGTTCTGCACTAACGGGGTTCTATTGCGTGTGCTGGTCTCTAGAGGAATTAGTTCCAAAAGAGAAAGATCGAATAAGCTTGCAAAAGAAGCCATTTCTGACATAACGCATATTATTGTGGTATAAACTTCTTTCTGCTGTTTTTCTCTCTTCTTCTCTCCACGCTTCTTTCAAAGTCTGCAGTTTATGACATTTATATTTTTCATCATTTTGGATTTGCATAGATTTGGGTACAGAGTTTAAATGCTATGGTTTACTTTATTCCGTGAATAGCTTTGTTCTAATTATATAGACTCCATGAACTTGACCTTCGGTTCACAACATTGGTTCAAGTGGGGCATATCTTTGTGTGCTTCTTGGCTTTGAGGCACTGCTAGTTTGGTTCAAAAAAGTTCATTAGACAGGAATGTATTTGTACTTTTTTGTTACTCCGATGTAAGAAAATTGGCGTTAGACAATTTTAGCTTCTCTTAGGATCTATTTCATCATCACGTTTGAGATACTCACTATTCAAAAACTCATCCAATATCAGTCGCTTGAATCATTATTATAATCTTTGATCATTGCTGGCCAGTTGTACCGCTGTTGACCATCATTTTTTATCATTGATAACTTCTGTCCTATAGTTAGATGGGCCAAGCATTACCAACTAATGCTGGCTCAAGTGAACAATGTCAGCATATCTTACAGAGTATATGTCAGAATATCCTACAGAATATTCTTGTCATAATAGGAAATATCCTACAGAGTATTCTGAGTATATTATTAGGCTGTAAATATTTGATTTTACACCATAGCAGCAACAGTTAGAAACTTGAATACCGTTACAAAATTAAAAAGAAGGGCTGTAAATTGTCATCAGATGTTGATGAAATTCCATTATTACAGGAATTGACTTGACAGTTGTTTAGTTTGCATTTTGTGTAGCAATTGGTCTCTCTTGATAAACATAGTTGCAGCAGCAGTTAGAATACAAATAGATGTGTTTGCTTCTGAATTCATGAAATTGTGCTCGATTTTTATGGATGAACTTTGCTGGCAATAGGGAAAAAAGGACATAGGGATGTTCACTTCTTACATTTTATTCATCTAATTTAAATGAATTTGTAGAGAAGGGAGACTGACCAAAATGATTCCATAAGTTTCTGTTTGACTATGACTGTTAATCTGGATAACGTGCTTTTCATGTGGATATCTACTCTATTTGTGCCCCTTGCTGGAATTATAGCTTTGTTTTCAGGTGTCTGTGACGACAAATATGTACGTTGTTAGTCCACCAGTCTAACGAGCATAAGAATCTGAAGCACTGTTTTTTCATGTCAAAATTTAACTTCTTAATCTGGAGCTACTTCAGAAAATGAGAAATTGATGGTTGTTTATCATAGTTTGGCTTGCTAATTGTTCTTTTGATCTACACTATCATCATTTGTGGAACTATACGGCTTTATTTACTGGTTGCATTGGCTTGAACATCAACTCCTGATTTTCTTTTGTAGGATGAAATACATGAAAGAGATCGCTACTCAGATTTCATGTTGGCAATTATCAGGTATTACGATGTCAGTTCCAAATTGTTTAGTTGCTAACATGGATCCTGTATAGGTTGTATTTTTATAGTGTTCTGATTTCAAAATCTGAGAATTATGGAACATTCAGAGTGAGTGCATCATTGGCCCAAAGAAGCTAAGCTTTCTCCCAGTTGTCCTCTGTTCAAAGATTTGCATCCTTGATTTTTTTTTTTCACAATTTCACAGTTGCCTTCATCCATGACATGTTGCTTTTGAAATTTGAAAGTAAAAAAATAAGAGCTGTTTAGATATGAGAAAAGGGGAAAGTATTTCAAATAATTTCCAAGAGAAAAGAAAATTAGTATTTAGTGTCCAAATAACATGTTTTCTATTTTGCAAATTGGGAACCCATTTTTCTAGTTTCAAACTTCTACCAATTGTTCTAAACCATCCACAATACGAATCTGATTTTTCTTTTTTAGAAAGAAGATAGGTCTTCCTTTGTTTTCCACATGGTATAACATAGATTTCCAGTTTCTTTTTTGTTTGATCACACCGTTGCATTTTTCACTTATTTTTGTCTTCTTTCAATTTTTTCGTTCTTCTCTCCTTTCTTTTATGTCTTTTCTTTATTCTGAAGTTCTATTTTTTTTTCTTTTCTCCTAATTTTTCCCATTGAAAAGCAAAATGTCAAAAACGGAATATTAATAAACATTTTCTATTACTCAACAATCTCTATTGGTGTTAATATCTGCAGTGTGTTGTCAAAAATACCCATGTACTTTCTCCCGATGCTTAATAAAGGGACTGCTCTTAAATTTGTTAACATACTTGCAGGGACTTGCTACCTTCCTATCCTCATCTTCGACTGGTTGGTTCCATTCATTTATTGTCTATTTAAACTGATACAAAATAATTTGATCATTGTTTCTTTGTAGGACCTTTAATATTTTGTTTATTGATATTTTTTTCCCTATGATCAATCTACAGATATTGATGAGTGCCACTCTTGATGCTGAACGATTTTCACGATATTTTGGTGGCTGCCCAATTATTCGCATTCCTGGATTCACTTATCCTGTAAAATACTTTCCAATTTTGTTGACCTCGTGTTCTGTTTGCAATTTTTCTTATCCTGTATTCTTTATACTGTTTAGGTCAGAAGTTTCTACTTGGAAGATGTTCTTTCCATCTTCAAATCCTCAGATGATAACCATCTTGGTTCGGGCATGCCAAGTGCCTTGAATGATAGTCACGAGCTAACAGCAGAAGACAGAGATGCTTTAGATGAAGCCATTGATTTGGCTTGGTTAAGTAATGAGTTTGATCTTCTTCTGGATCTAGTTTCTTCCGAGGGGAGCCCAACTATTTATAATTATAAGCATTCCTCAAGTGGATTAACTCCTCTGATGGTCTTTTCTGGAAAAGGTAAAGTGGAAGAGATCTGCACACTACTCTCTTTTGGTGCAGACTGCCGTTTACAGGCGAAGGATGGGAAAACAGCATTGGAATTGGCTGAGCAAGAAAACCAACAGGAAGCGGTTCAGGTGATAAAAAGACATGTTGAAAGTGACCTTTCCAATTCAGTGGAACAACAACAGCAACTTGACAAATATTTAGCAACAATTAACCCTGAACTTATTGATGTTGTTCTTATAGAGCAATTAATAAGAAAAATATGTATCGATTCAAAAGATGGCGCTATCCTTGTATTTCTTCCAGGATGGGATGATATAAACAGAAGTAGGGAAAGGTTACTTGCCAACCCATTTTTCAATGATCCTTTAAAGTTTATGATTATTTCTCTACATTCTCTGGTTCCATCTGTGGAACAGAAGAAGGTCTTCAAACGCCCACCTCCGGGTTGTCGCAAAATCATCTTATCAACTAATATTGCTGAAAGTTCCATTACCGTTGATGATATTGTTTATGTCATAGATAGCGGTCGCATGAAAGAAAAAAGTTATGATCCTTACAACAATGTGTCAACTCTTCAGTCTTCATGGATTTCCAAAGCAAGTGCAAAGCAAAGGGAGGGACGTGCAGGCCGCTGTCAGCCTGGAATATGTTATCATCTTTATTCAAAACTACGAGCAACATCTCTGCCAGAATTTCAACTTCCTGAAATTAAACGAATCCCTATTGAGGAACTTTGTTTGCAAGTAAAGTACTCCCCTCTTGTATGTCGTGAAAAAAAAACCAAATGTGCTTACTGTATCTTTATGTTTTCCTTTATCTATGAAACTGGAATGTACTTCTCCTTCCATGCTTATTCTAGATCTATTTTTTTACCATATGCAGGTCAAGTTGCTTGATCCTAATTGTCAGATCAACAGTTTTTTGCAAAAGACTCTGGATCCTCCTCTTCATGAGAGCATACATAATGCTATTGTTGTACTTCAGGAAATCGGGGCACTGTCATCAGATGAAACTTTGACTGAATTTGGGGAGAAGTTAGGCTGCTTACCAATTCATCCATTGACAAGCAAGATGCTTTTTTTTGCCATCCTGATGAATTGCCTTGATCCAGCTTTGACATTAGCGTGTGCCACTGACTTTAGAGACCCATTTACACTTCCTATATTGCCAATTGAAAAAAAGAAAGCCACTGCAGCTAAATTTGAGCTTGCTTCATTGTATGGTGGAAATAGTGATCAACTTGCGATTGTAGCAGCTTTTCATTGCTGGAAGAATGCAAAGGAAATGCATCAAGAAGCAAGATTTTGCTCTCAATACTTTGTCTCTTCAAGTACCATGAACATGCTGCATGGCATGCGAAAGCAGCTTCAGACAGAGTTAATTCGCAATGGGTTTATTGCAGAAGACATTTCAACTTATAATGTTAATGCACGTGACCCTGGCATCATCCATGCTGTCCTTGTGGCTGGCCTGTATCCAAATGTGGGGAGACTCCTTCCACCTAAAAATGGAAAGCGTTCAGTTGTGGAGACTGCTAGTGGCTCTAAAGTTCGGCTACACCCACAGTCCCTCAATTTTAAGTTGACTTTTAGTAAAAATCACAGTTGCCCCTTGATTATTTATGATGAGATAACCCGTGGTGAGATGAGTATGAACATCAGGAACTGTACTGTTATTGGGCCACTCCCAATGTTTATCCTTGCAACTGAGATTGCTGTTGCTCCGGTAAAAAATGATGATTATGATGGAGAATATGATGAGGATGAAGATGATGAAGATATTGACAGTGATGAAGGTGCAGGTGAAGATGAAAGCGATGAAGACAAATTGTGTGCAGGTGACAAGTCGGGGGAACAAAGTGATAAAATCATGTCATCTCCAGATAACTCAGTTATGGTTGTTGTGGACCGGTGGCTTTGGTTTGAATCAACTGCTCTTGATGTTGCTCAGCTTTACTGTTTGAGAGAGCGATTATCTGCAGCAATCTTGTTCAAAGTAAGCAGTTCTAGTGTTTCAATATTTTGCTCCCATTACAGACGGAATTAATTGTATTTAGCATCGTCAATTTGGATGTGTGCACGCTGATCATTTGCTTTATGTTACTATTAATTTTGTGGTTATGCAGGTATTACAACCTCAAAAGGTACTTCCACCTGCTCTTGCAGCCTCTGTATGTGCAACCGCTGGCATTCTCTCCTTTGATGGGATATCTGGGATCTCATTAGCAGTGGAATCCGTGGAATCACTGACTTCAATGGTACATGCAACAGAGATCAACAAGCCTTCTCCAGGGAAGAGAAGGATGTCCCAGAATGCAAATAGTTTACCTGAATCAGTAATGTCCTGCAGCTTGCAACAGAGCTCTCCTTCTCGTCGTCGCAAAGGGAGGCGCCCTTTGTCCAACAAGGGAAAATGAGCTGTCAAGCCACAATTGTCAACTTGAGTCATCAAAAACCACTTTGGCATTGTCCGACATCAGTTCAGTACACCACTAACAATCCTTAGGGGGCATACGGTGCCAGAGACTACTAAAACGGCATCATGAAAATTCGTAGCTATACATAATCATATCTTTTGCGAGTAAAATTAATGATCAAAGCATACCTTGATATAAAGTAGTAGTAGTAGCTAGCATATTCTTTCTATAGCTGCTATTAAGTTTACGCTTTTACAAATCCCAAATTAAGAGAAATCTGACGATGAGTTGGAATCATCACATCCAGGTCCAGCTAATTTTAGCGTATGTATTTATATATTCTGAAATGGTACTGCAGGTTTCATAGGAATTGGCCTTTCTAGAAGTTGATGAAGCGTATTCACGCAGAATAACCCAGATATTGATATAATATAGCCGCATTCAGGTATGCAACAAATTTGATGAATGTTCCTGACAGGAAGTGCTCATGTTTCACTCCTTTGGTTATACATACAAGCTCTTCTGTTGCGTTACATCCTGTTAAGATAATCTTCTTTTTGAAGAATTGTAGCTCCGCCATCATAAATCCTTGAATTTACTTTAAAGGATTTGGTAAAGACGTAATGCCTTTGTATTGTAGGATCACATAATAGTCATCATTATATCTAGTTCGAAGTTTCGTAATAATACTATTATGACTACGTAATAGTATTAGTAACAAATCATCTGTAAAAGATGTATTAAAGATATCAATCTTATTACATTTATAGTGAAACTTGATGTCTGGCAATACACTGAGCTATTATCTTTGTGAAAACCTCTATGTAGAGTGAAAAAAAAGGGGACAAAGTCATCTTACTTGAGCTTCTCACTTCTCACCTTTATTTGGTTTTCTATTGAGCATGATAGAGTATGATGTAGCGGTGACACATTTTTTCCTTTTATTTCTCCTAAAAAAAATCCTAAATGTTTAAGTTAAAAAGTTTTCTTTATTATTTCCCTTTTCTTTTTCATATTTACTCAGATTTCTTTAAAATTTATTGTAGAAGTTCTAATAAATTCTAACTAATTAAAATTAACATACGATGTATATACTAAAAAAACTTTAAAATAATCAAGGATAAATTACGTTATTTAAGTTAAAGAGGATAAGACTTATTTTAAAGAGTGAAGATATGAGACCTAGGTGTTTCCTTCTCATCATTCATGTGTTTTTATTATCAATGTTATGATTAATGTTAGTTATGAATTATAATTAAATTAGTGTGTTTTAAGAGTCTTTATTGTTATTAAATCTGTGTATTGGTTAGGATATTATAAGTTGTGAATAAATTGAACAAATAAGATAATTTGACATTGCGGTTATTGAGATGTTAAGTGTGAGTACAAATTTCACATTAGAAAGAGATAAAATTAGTGAGGAGAATATAAGTAGAAAGAACTTATAAATCTAAAGCTTTAAAGTTTTGAGTTAAAGTGTGGTGTCAAGGCTCACGATTATGTTTCCTCGCTAAGTCTATAATGAAGATCTCTCAAGTAAATGGGCTCCTTAGATCCAACAAGAAGTATTAGAGTCGATAGTTTGATAAAGAATAAGTATAGAGATGGTAGTCGAATCTTGTGGTTGCCTCTCCACAAAAAAGGGCAAGGAGACTCCTGGTGGGCTCAGACTAGTGGAATAGAAGGACTTTTGGTGACATCACATGCTCAAGCTGCTAAGAAAAATGCTCACTCAAGGGGGAGTTCAAGCTTAATGTGGAGGTGACACATTGCTTACTTGAATTACTAAGATATATCTTCAAAACTTGTTAGTAGGATAATTGTAGTGTATCAATGACATTGGCTGCAATTTTATATTTTATAGATGCCACTAACCTAATTTTAAATTAAAAAAACATTTCAAATGAAATCTAATTGAGATGATTAAGGAGATTATGAAAAGATGAGAGAAATAACTACATCTCATAAGAGAAAACTATAAGTTGATATTAGTCCCATTTAGAAAATTTTGGCAGAATAAACATATCGGTTCACTTTTTTTCATTACTAAATATTGTTCAATATTTTAATCATAATTTTTTATAGTAGTGGATAGACGCGATCCAATAGGCAATGGATTAGTCAACACTTATACTTAGCATGTACAAAGTATTGTATGTGATTGTTGAACCTGGTTTCTTTATCAATATTTTGAGCTATTATCCTTGTGAGGAGCTCCACATTTAGAGTAAATAAATAAGGGGATAAGTGTTCATCATGTTTGAACTAACCATAATCGAATATAATTTGGAGGTGAGGCATTGTTTACTTGAGTTGGTGAATTTTCTAATAAATCTCCAAGCCTCTATTGAACTAAATTAGAAACTCCAATTAAGAGAATAAAAAATTTGTTGAAGTCAAGAATATGAAGAAAATGTAACCACGCTATTGTTATATGAATCTTGAGGATTTTTGAAATTACTAGAGATGTTCAAACATGTGTTTGTTTGAAGGATATTATAATTATTGGTGTTTGTATGATTATTTTTATAATTAATAAAGAATACTTTTTTTTGGTGTTTGTATGATTATTTTTATAATTAATAAAGAATACTTTTTTTTTGTTGAAAATATTGTGTTATGGGAATGCTTGAGGAAGATTATTTTAAATGCCAAATAACTTGTTAAATGTAGCTATAAACATCTACCAAACTTTGTGGAAAAATCACAGATTTGAGGAACTTTACCTCATGTTATTGATAATGCTACACAGTTGTGTTTTTAGCTTTTTCCTACATACTAAGCTCTTCCAAACTCTCTAAACTCACATTAGATGGTATATATATATGAGCAGACACGGATGGGGACTTGAGTGAGGCGAGCTTTCATCAAATTCACCCATATAGTTTGTAAAACAACTATCTAAAATCTGCAAAGTACGATGAACATTACCAATGCTTTGGTGAATGTTACCAATGCTTTGGTGAAGCTGTTGGACCACTCAATTAATTTTACAATCTCCCACTTGGTCCAACAGTCATTAATAACTGTAACTAAATCTTACTTTATAGGAAATGGAATACATAAATCATGGTAATAATTTCTTTACTAAATGAGCATTATCTTCCATGTATTAGAATGTACAATATTTCTTAACCTTATGATAACCTTTCTTTATGAGTAAACCCTATAAACCCTAAGTTTACTCTCGCTCCAAAAATATGATCTTTTTCAAAAAAATAATGTGAACAAAAAAAAATGAGAAATATCATATAGACTAGATTTCTCTAATGTAATGTACAATAAATATTACATAGAAGGACCTAATCCCATATTTACAACATGATCCCTAAATTTTACTAGAGGCATACATTTGCTAGGGATTTGTAATCATCAATTAAGTGCTAATTTGCTCAGTAGCAACTTTCTTTTCCTTAACATTCTCTCATGGCTAAGTACTTGATGTCAATGATTTTAATTTGAATCTCATTCTTGTTGTTCTTAGTTAAGAACACAACAGTTGAATTGTCATAATAAATCTTAATGGGTCGGGAAATGGTATCAGTAACCTTAAGCTTGAATACAAAACTCTTTATCCATATACCATGTGATATAGCCTCAAAGCCAGACATAAACTCAGCTTTTGTAGTAGAGGAAGCAATCATGGTTTGCTTGGCATTCCTCTAACATATAACTATGCTAGCTCATATGATGATATAGCTTTATGTTAATTTTTCTAAATCAACATAGCCAAGATGATCTTCCAAGTTGTTAGTTTAACTATACACAAGCATGTATTTCTTGGCTCCTTTTAAATACCCCATCACCTTTTTAACAACTATTCAATGGGTTAAGCTTGGATTAGTTTGATATTGATCTAACATTTCTATAGCAAATGCAATGTTAGGGCTTGTGTAGACCTAAACATAAATTAGGATTCCAACGATAGAATCATATGGAATGTTTTTCATTCGTACCCTTTCCAAGTCATTTTGTAGGCACTATTCTAAACTGAACTTGTCACCCTTCGTAATAGGAGTCACACTTGGTGAACAATTCTTCATCTAAAATCTCTCCAAAACTTTGTTGATGTAGGTTTCTTAAGATAGCCCCAAATCCTATAGAATCTATCTTGATGTATATTAATGCTAATGACATAAGATGCATCACCTATATCTTTATCTTAAATTTTTTTGTGAATCCTTTTGCAATGAGTCTTAACTTATATTGCTCAATGTTTCCTATTAAGTCTTTTTTAGTCTTAAAGATCCATATACATCCTATAGGCTTTAGCTCTCTAGGTAACTCAACAAGGTCCCACAAATCATTACTCTTCATAGAGTTCATCTCCTCTTTCATAGCATCATATCATAAGTATGATTCTCTACAACTCATGGCTTGTGAAAACGACTCTGGATCATTTTTGACTCCGAAATTGAAGTCACTTTCTCGTATATACACCATACAATCCCTAAAAATTGATGATTTTCTCGTTAATATTGTCTCAACATTCTCACTAGGAGATTCTTGTTTAACTAGTTGTTCATTATTTTCACTTGATTCTTAAACAATCAAATCCACTATATCTTCAGCATCATGTAGAATTTCTTGATTATCATTCATAACTTATTGAGTTTCAACGTTTGGTTAAACTTC
>JANSVB020000143.1:1876639-1887262 GCA_025504935.2 Erythroxylum haughtii | reverse complement strand
CCATTATCTCTACATATGCTGCATGGAGAAGTCATTGCACTAAGGCTGAAAATTTGTGTATGCATCCAAACAATTATTCCACTTTCAAAATTTTCTAAATCATCTCATTGAATTTTCATTGCAGGGGAGCAATTGCACAGCCAAGGCTATTGGTTCCTGTTGTTTTGGTTATGATATATAATCGATGGAATTCGTAAGTATTTCTTGTATATGATACTGGTATGTTATATTATCTGTCATAATATAACATATTCAGAGCAATCCTCTTTTGGAATATTTGGTTTCTGAATTACACTTTCATCTTTACTTCTCTTGTCTACCATTTTTCTTTCATTTTTTGTAGCACCACCTTGAAGAATTGGTATTTTTTTTATTTAATCTTTTCATGGTCTACTCTACATGTTTTAATTTCATGTAGTAGTTGAATTGTCTAACAAGGATGTGTGATTTCGAAATGGAGCGACATACCAAATTGAGAGCAAGTCTTGGATGGTTCTACATTGGCTTGAAGTCACGTCACTCTTTTGTCAATTTCTTTCTTTTTAACTATGATTTTACTTCATTATTTCATGCTGGTAAAAATATTTTTTGATCAAGTATTACAGATGGTATAATCCAGTTTCTCTTTAAACTTTTCCTGGGATGATAAACCATTATACGAAATACACTAATAAAAAACTTCTAGTTACATGGTTCATAGACTGCTTTAAAGTCCTGGTGATTGTAATTTGCTCAATTTGATATTTCAACACAGGATTCTTGTTCCTGATTATGGATATATGCACTTGGAGTTGATACCAATGTTAGTTGGATTTTTCACATATAAGATTGCGACTTTTGTTCAAGCCATAGAAGATGCACTTACTGTTATGGCAAAGAAGACTCAAGTATAAGATGATGCTTTTGTCCGAGGGGATATTCAAATGGCCCTTCTTTAAAAACTCCAAGGTATTTTAGTGAATTCCTACAGCGGAGCATATGCTTTGTCCATCATTTTCCTTTATGCTATATGGATAAGTGTTGTTGATTTCTGTCACGTTTGCTTGTCATGTTTACAGGTAGTTTATAGCAAGTAATGCTGGTAAATTCTTTAAAAGGATGATAAAGGGATTAGAGGAAGGGAAGATGAACTTGCTGTAGAAGGTGGAAGACTAGACTAGAAAAGTGGGATAAAACCATTTGTACTATTTTAAGTAATGTTCTTTCTTATACAATATTTGGCATTGTTTAGTTTCAAAACCAAGAAAAATTGTAGCCAGTACTGAAAAATCACTTCGATTGTCTTCATTATCCAACCACTGTTCTTCCCATAAACAAGAGCTCTGAATCAAGTGTATGTTGGATACCCCATGACCAACTTTCTGACACCACAATTTATTCAATGAAAAAGCTGCATGAGAATGGGAATGATCATGAACGAGCATATATTATGATGTTATTTATCTTCATGGTGGTTCTGTTTGCCTTTCGTACAAAACCAACTCATACGGTGTAATATTACACCCTTATAAACAGGAAAAAAAAAAGAGAGAAGAAGACTGATGATGCCTTTAACCGGTATTTTGCATGCCAGCGGCAATACCCTTCATGGTCAAAATGATGGTATCCTCCAGACCAGGTGCATACTCACTCGTGGGGTTCAGTTTAACAAGCTCTGCTGTAGCAGGTTTGGTGGATTCCATGTGTTCTTTCGACAGGTGTGGCCTCTCCATAACGTGGTAGTCAGGATCACGAATTCTTTTCAGGGTGTAGGCCTGAGAGACATTAAGGGTTGTGATATATGCATCACGAAGACGAAGCCTCTGCTTCAAGTATGGATCACCTTCAAGAAGGTCCTTGTGCCCAGCAACCTAAAAGAAAAGCAGCAAAAAGATTGATTAAACTACTGGGAACAGCGTCAATAGTGGTATCAAGCAAAACTGCTCATAGGTTTATGTTTCCTGAAACATAATATGCAACGGCTCATAGGTTTATACATAATATGTATGATTTTGTGCTATCAATGGTTCAGCTTTCAAAGAAAAAACATTGGACTGATAACAAGAAAACTGTATCATAATAAGTTGCTACGTAACAGAAGGCAGATAGGTATAAATTTTCCCGAGGGAGGGACTTGGCAAGGGGAGGGGTTCCCCGACTTTACCTGGAGGAGAAGGGACTTGGTTTCTTCATAGTTTGCTCTTAAGTGCCCCCCGAAAGGCTTCAATTCTTCTGAAACAAGGAGTTTGTCATACAAAGCAGCAATTCGAGGGTCTCCCTTGGCAAACACCATTTCAACCAAGTCTATGGTAACCCTGAAGAAAGGCCACTGATTGTACATCTCCTGGAGCATATGGAGATTCTTTACATCCTTCTTAATAACATGCTTAAAAGCTGCCCCAAACCCAAGCCACACGGGTAGATGAAACCTAGTTTGAGTCCATGCAAATATCCATGGAATTGCCCGGAGTGATTCAATACCGCCACTTGGCTTCCTTTTTGATGGTCGGCTACCAATGTTCATGCGACCGTACTCCAATTCTGGTGTCGCCTGTAGCATCCCATTTTCAAACATAAGAAAAGATACAAGGAATTTATGATGACATGAGAAGACTTAAAAGTAACAATTCAAAGCTCGAAACAATCATGATCCTCTATGGAGAGACTAAAATGGAAAGATATAATTAGTTAGCTCACATCTTCACAGAACAGGAAAAGGTTGAGGATAGTAAAACGAGGAAAAGGAAAGTGGAAGTGAAGAGAACGATCCATATTGAAAAACCAACATAAAAGTCCAGAAAAATCAGGCAAAACAAAGTAATGTTGTCTAAAATAGATAGTGGAGTCACTTTCATTCAACCAGAACCCACTTGTCACTTAAGACCAATTGATCCAGCATACTAATGTTATCTATTGATTGTTTCTATTCAATCAGGCACCATTTATCACTTACGACCAAATTATTCAGCATTTTCATTTTCTGCTAGCATAGCATTCAATCACAATAGGAAAACTAGTTATTTCTGACTTATTGTGTATTGCAAATGGCAGAAAATACTCACACAGCGGAAGTATTCAACAAAGCGTGGTTCTTGGAAGACAATGGAGCGATATTCCTTTGTGGCAATAATTGCCATCTCATCCAAGAGTGCCCGCCATTCTGGTTTAGGTGAGACTGGCGGATGCATTCCATGCTCCAGTGTGGCAGCTGTAAAACGCTGGAGTGTTCTGAAGCAAAGGTGCTCCTCCCCAAAAGATTGTTCAATAACCTCACCTTGGACTGTCACACGAAGTGATCCATGAATAGTATCAGGTGGTTGAGATAATATAGCAAGATGGGTGGGTCCTCCCCCTCTTCCAACTGTCCCCCCTCTACCATGAAACATTGTTAACTTGATCCCAAACTGCTTTGCTACTTTCACAAGCTCTTCTTGTGTTTTATACAACTGCCAAGCAGCAGAAAGACGCCCAGCATCCTTTCCCGAATCTGAGTATCCAATCATGACTTCCTGTTTCCCATTTATCCTGCTCCTGTACCAATCTATTGAGAAGAGACGAGACACAGCAGCAGGCGCAGCTTCAAGATCAGCTAGTTTTTCAAACAATGGAACCACTCTCAATGGCTGCTTCACATGACACTCACGCTGTAAAAGCTCAACAGCAAGCACATCAGATGGGGCAGTAGCCATTGAGATTATGTAGGCACCAAAGTTGTCTGGAGGAAGTTCAGCAATGACATGAAATGTGTCCAATACATCCCTAACTTCCTCAGTTTTAGGAAGATCAGGACCAAAAAGGGGGCGCTTGCCACTGAGCTCAGATAAGAGCCATTCCTGCCTCTTCTTCTCAGACCACTCCTTATAGGAACCAATTCCCAAGTAATTTGTGATAGCATCAAGAACATCAGTGTGCCTGTCAGACTCCTGCCGAATGTCTAGTCTTACAAGAGAAAGACCGAAGGTAGAAACTTGCCGCATGAAATCAAGAAGGCTACCATCTGCGATTGGTCTATCTCCACAGGCACACAGGGATCTGTAACAAAGTTCAAGAGGCTCTAGGAACTACACGCAGAACAAATTTCAGTCAGTGAAAAAAGCTTCAAGGTCTATGATCATGTCAAAATCTAGCACTTGTGGGCACACAATTATACAACAACAGAGTATCAACACTACTATGGAAAAAGGAACCGGAGGCTGCAGAATGAAAAATCAACTGCAAAAAAATTAGGAAAATGTCCTTGAGATGCAGTCGTCCACATAAGTTCGTAAGGTAAAGTTATAATATTTTGCTGTTGCAGCAAACTAACACAAAATGGTTTTTACAATATTACATGCACATCATATTTGTAACTACTCAAACAGCACTAATATCATAAAAAATAAACTGGTTATATCTATAAATCATTGACCTGAAGATGATAAATTAAGCAAGAAGAGAGACCTGATCAACATTAGTGAAGGTCAATTCCTCAGGAATATCAGAAATCCCATTGGATAATAAATGACGGGAGCGTTCACGTGTATTGTAAAGCTTGTCCCTTATATCACCAAGAATAACACGATAGGGCTCATTAGGAGGAATCTGCTTCCAGAATTCTGATGTACATGCATGTAACGTTTAATGTTAGTCAATTAAGGACCAGAAGTTCAAGTTCCTGGTTCTATTAACTAAAAATAGTTAAAGCTTCAACAAGTCATCAAGAATTCCATCAAGCTTAGCACTTTGACACAATAAAAAATCCCTCATGTTGTGATTAGTTAAGCATCAAGAGATGGAATGAAATTTTCAGACGCAAGGATAAAGTATAGGAAGCAACAAAAAGGTAATATATATATATTTTAGTTAATGTTTCAAGACACTTTCAAATTCTTCAAAAGCATAGAAATGAACACTTAAGTACCTATGTAGTGTTTTGCATCTCTTCTTGAAGACTTGTGAAGTTCATCAGCACGGACACGAAGTTCTTCATTGCAGCGCCACATGGACAACTGTAAACATTTCCATGAAAAATTAATTAAATGAAGAAAACATGAAGAGTGACATATTTATAATCCAGAATCTAGTAGGAAAATCTTTCTTTTACCTCAAACATAAGATCCTCAATTTGGGAGAAATACAAGTTAGCTGCCATCATCCTAGCCAGTAAGCATACATCCCTTGTAACTTCAGGTGTTACTCGTGGGTTTCCTGTAACCGGCATCAGAAGTATAAAATTGTCCATTGTATTCAACTTACATATGCATGTAGAAATGGAAACATTTTCAGATAAAGAGGTGCCCATTCACATATAAGCACACAGATTGGAAAATCAAAGGACTTGTGCATTCAATAATTTCCAAGCCATTATGGCGATGCAGGAAATTCAACTTCCAGTCCAGTAACAATGGTTATAATACTTTTAGTTCTGTTTAGTACAGATTTATGTTTCATGACAATAATCCAGAAATTTCAAGTGAATCTTCAAGAATATTTATCGTCTTCAGTCTTCAAATTAATCCATGTTCAAGCAAGCAAGAAAGGAAGAATCTTCACAGTTATTCCAAAGTTTGAATTTAAATAATAATGATTCCAACGGCACTGTTAAACTGTCCATTTGCACTACTGAACTTTCTCTCAGTAGCATTCAAGGTTTCCGACTAAGGCCGTGGATCTGTAGAGAATGGCCGCCATAACACGTACTACTACAAAAATCATTCCACTTGTTTGAACCATCTCAAAAGTGTTTATTGCAACATTCTTGTAGCAATTTCAAATACCAGTGATAATAGAGTAAATGATCTTAGTAAACAAGCATGAAATACAACAAGGAAACTCACCATCACGATCCCCACCCATCCAAGAGGAGAACTGAATCAGAGGGGCATTATAAGGAACACGCTCATTTATTCCAAGGTTCTTTAAAGCCGTGTCAACACGACGTAAAAACTTGGGAACACCCTTCCAGATTGTCTCATGGAAGTAGCTCATTCCTGCTCTCATTTCATCTTGGGGAGTTGGAGGGGTCCTTCTGATCTCATCTGTGCGGAATGCAGCTTGGATCTACATTAGAAGAAAGTGACTCATATTCATAGCAATTATCTTAATAAATGCAGATTATAATAAAAACTATTACAAACCAAAATTCCATGGGATGTATGATATTTGATATTTAATGGCAGAAATATGAATTTGCATGCATTAAACACTGGAGCTGAAAATTTAAAAGAGAGAACTTATTTGCATCTTAAGCTAAAATAGTCTGGTGGTCAATGCCAAACATGGCTACCAAAAAACCGTTGATGTAAAAAATGAAGAGCATTCATCATATGAACTTGTGGCAAATAAGCAAAATGGGTTTGCCTAGTTTAGAACTTTAGAATATATTCAACCCAGCCATTTCTTTTTAACATTAATGGAGGAACAGATATACACTGTGTTCTAGAAACCATAGAAGCCCATTAAATTCTCAGAAAGCAGGAATGAATCCAAGTGTCAAGTACATTGCTAAATTCATGCAATCTGAAAGGTCCATCTTTTCTGCTCTTTACCTATGATAGTACAACATAAAAGAGTGTGTGCTTGTATATAATGCTGTGAGTTGGGAATATAATAGGTAAGAAAGCCAAGAAGAGAGGACTTTCACAATATAAGGATGGAACTAAGCAGTTTTCAATTCAATAGCATACATTTAACTTATACATCACTGACGCAATTCATTTTTTACTAAAACAAGTAATTAAAAGAAAACTGTGCTCAACCTGGAATGCCCGAGCATGTTATTGTCTTTCAATAACAATTAACTGTGCACAAATCACTTTCATTACAAATCACATTAAAACCATTGTTTCAAATTGATCTTAACAGATTATCTGAAGTAATGACTAACATGACTTAAGGCAAACCAGATTTAATGAGCAAACAGCTAACATTCCTCTTTCAGACAGTGCATCCAACCTTGAATGCTTGACCATGTTAATGTCTTTCAATAACAATTAACTGTGCACAAATCACTCTCATTACATGTCACACTAAAACAATTGTTTCAAATTGATCTTAATAGATTATCTAAAGCAATGACGGGCAGGACATAAGGTAAAACTCAGATTTACTTGGCATATCATTGGCATGTTGTTACCTCTCTTTGTAAAGCCTCATCAAGTTCTTGCTTATCATCTGGAGTAATGTCCTTGGCATATAACTGAGTCAAACAGTTCCGGATCCTGAAAATTATGAAAACGAACACAATCTTGACAAGTGTATAAAGAATTAAATCTTTGTTTTCTTTTAGATGGTGATCAACGATGGACACAAGCAACCCCACCAAGTTACCAATTTACGTCACTGTGACTTACCCTAAGAGGTTGCTTGAAACATGAATTTTCCAAAATTAATCCAGTAACATGCTATTCAAACATTTTGGCAAGTGAAGTACAAACCTTCCATGCTTTTGAAGCAAAGACCTTCGGACAGATTGAGTAGGATGTGCAGTCAAGACCAGATCCACGGTCTGGTTCTTTAGAGCATCAAAGACTTCTTCTGGGGACTTGTTTAGCTGCGCCACCAGTCTCTTGAGGGTCTCTTCGATGTCTGATTCAGTTGTGGCTGAGTTCTCATCTGCAAAATCTCCCTTCTTTAACTTGATCCTCCGCCTGTAAGCAATCTGAACTTCCTCCGCCAAATTGGCCAAGTTAAGCATGTTGGAAAAAGATTTTGTGATAACAATTGAATCCCCAGGATCCAAACTTGTTATCATGTTTCCAAGTTCCTCCAACTTTTGAGGATCATTCTTCCTCTCATACTCAGCTGCAAGCTCATAGCAGTCTTGAACCTGATTCGGTTACGAAATTAATAAAGCTATTAAGTTTTGATGATTATCAAATTTCCAACAATTCGACTGAAGTACTGCATCCTATATGAGAACTTCTACTACCCACTCGACCAAGTTTACAGAAGTTACTAAAGATAGCCATTAGAGAAAGCAATATAACCAGACTAAAAATCGTACTAAGCCAAGACCAAATTTTGTTACTTCTAGGCACCTAAAGATCGCAAATTGAAAAGGGTATCCAACACACTTGCCACATTAACAAACAATGGAAAAAGTTTGATCACACGAATATGGAATTGTGGATCAATTTGTCAACGAATAATCAGCTTGATCAGAGTCTGAAAACTAAAACCATGAATAAAAACAAGCTAACAAATAACCTCAGATAAATCATGCAGAAAGAGGAAAGAAAAGGAGAAATTAAAGCATACAGTTTCTCTGATATCTTCTCCGTGTAAATCCTGCAATATATCAAGGAAACGATCCAATAACAGAGCATCATACTCCACCAGCTTATCATCCTCAGAAACCTTCCGAGGTGCCAAGAGCCTTAATTGTGCATCAATGGAAGTCATCTTCTCCAAATCCTTGGAAGCCATCTTGAGCTAATAAATACTCTGTGTCTCTTTCTTGCTCTGTTTTCAATTAAAGCATAAACACGAATCAAACAAAAGAGAAGTACAACTTACAGCAAAATAAATAAAGGATTAAAAGGCATTAAATGCAATGAATTGAAGGAGGCGTGGAATAAGAGTACAGGTGCAATGCCGTTAAAGGGAGGAAAGTAACAGAACAGAGAGTGGGATGATAGTGAGTGAAGTGAATCTCGTGATGCCCACCAAAGAAAAGGAGAAGAAGATAATGGAAAACTGCTGACAGTATCAAAAAGAGGAAACTTTCACAAGAAAAAAGGGTACAGAGGAAAAAGAAAAGTTCGGTAAGAAACTTTAAGAGAGGGACGCATAGGAAAATAGAAACTTGGTTGTATCAGTTTGAGACTCCACCGCACAACACATCACAACAGAACACAACACAACTCAACTCACTTGGGAAGTCTGGGCGGTCCCGTGTCTACTTTTGGGTCTGTTCTGTTTCTGTAGCGTAGTTGTGGATCCATTTATAGAAATTGACGGAGTGTTTTCTTTTATTGTATTATCAGTTTACTATGTTATAATCCGATTGGAACCGGGAAAGGCGGGCGTGCGATGGAATATTCTTTTCTAAAGAAAATTCAGATTCTCCAAATTTGATGACATTGAATCGCAAATCTTGTCATGCGCCACAATTTGTGTAAATGAGATCATTCTTTACAAAAACAGTGCATGCCCTTTATATTATAATCTTGGTTGCTAAAGTTTTCAATATATTATGCGTTGCATTTCCGCAAGATGTTGGCTGTTCTATAGCTGGAGAACGGCGAATATCTTGTGGAAAAGCAATGAGATAAAGGTTAAATAATGGTCACCAAAAGAGGCCAATTTGTCATCTTTTTCAATGGGGAGAAATGGGATTAACTTATGTAAGGATGATTTTTTTTTTTGGGTAATTCAGAAGAATTTATATAAAAAACAAAAATATATATAAAAGAATTCACACAACTAGTACCTCTGAGGACATAGCAGCTAGCCCACAGTTCAATCCAAATCAAAAGAAACACAAGGAAACTAGCAACTATGACTTATAGAAGGTTCTTGCCTACATCCACTAAACAACAAATCTCCTATACTCTAACCAGTACTATACCGAAGAAGCAGTAACCAAAAGGAGATATCCTTAGCTAAACAATTTCTCAATCCCAGTAGATGCAATACTAATGAAAAAGCTGAAATCAAATTTGCACTTGAACGTCCCTTACTTAGGATGGCCTTCCATCGACTTAAGCAGAAGGAGATTGTGTGACCGCGAAGAATGACTGTCACTGTGGAAGACGAGTTATCTTTGCAAGTGTCGGTGCTGTGTCAAAGAATTAGTCCTGTCAAGTCCATCAATAAGTTTGTAACAATGTAGGAAATAGCCAATTTGTCATCTTTTTCAATTGGGAGAAATGGGATTAACTTATGTAAGGATGGTTTTTTTTTGGTAATTAAGAAGAATTTATATAAAAAAATAAAGATATGTACAAAAGAGTTCACACAACTAGTACCTCTGAGGAGACAATCAGCTACAACATAGCAGCTAACCCACAGTTCAATCCAAATCAAAAGAAACGCAAGGAAACCAGCAACTATGACTTATGAAAGGTTCTTGCCTGCATCCACTAAACAACAGATCTCCTATATTCTAACCAGTACCATACTGAAGAAGCAATAATCAGAAGGAGATATCCTTAGCTAAACAATTTCTCAATCCCAGTAGATGCAATACCAATGAAGAAGCTGAAATCAAATCTGCACTTGAACGTCTCTTACTTAGGATGGCCTTCCATCGACTTAAGCAGAAGGAGACTGTGTGACTGCGAAGAATGACTGCTACTATGAAAGGTGAGTCATCTTTGCAAGTGTCGGTGCTGTGCCAAAGAATTAGTCCTGCCAAGTCCATCAGTAAGTTTGTAACAATATAGGAAGTTGGATTGCCAACTTAGGAAGTTAGATAGCCAACTAACTCCTGTCCGATCTTCCGATGGAGAACTCACTTGCTATTGACCAAGAAAGTTTGATCTATCCACCTATAGAAAGTTAGTGAAGAACAAAACAATATAATTATCTCATCTCTGTGTATAAGCTGAGAAGTTCCCTAATTTGGGAGATTACTCCGAGATACACTCTCTCCACATCCTTGGCTTCATCCTTGAAAGTTATGGCATTACGTTCAGTCTATATATAGTAAACAATAGTGGA
>JANSVB020000143.1:1860801-1876539 GCA_025504935.2 Erythroxylum haughtii | reverse complement strand
TCATAATCTGCTACAGTCATCCTACCCTGCCTCAATTCCAGAAACTCCTGCATCTTCATCTCCATATAGACCTTGGGTATGTAATTATCTCTGAAGGCCCTCAAGAAATCATCCCAAGTTAGAATACAAGGCCTGGTGGTACTGCCCGGGACAGTCTTCCACCAATGATATGCTGGGCCCTATATAAGAGAGACTGCATAGTCAAATCTCTCGTCTAATGCTCTTTTCTTTCATAAATCTTAGCATTTGTTAAAAAACTTGGTCATTAATGTCGTGTTGGAATACTTTAATAAAACAAAATGTTTCTCACTATAGTGCCAAAGATTCCTAATCCTAGCATTTTGAAGGACTTCACGCCTATACCTTGCACCAATGTAATTTATATGATAATTAGAAAAAATCCTTGTTTCTAGGCTTAAAGGAGTGTTTCGGTCATTGATTAGCCCTACTCAAATTGCCTTTTATGTCAAGAAAATCATTGGGTGATAATGTGTTATTAACTCAATAATTTTTTAGAAGTTATAATAGGAAGCATTCCTTCATGATTTATGCTATCGAAACTGACTTTAACAAAGCCTTTGACTATACTGATTGAAGATTTATTATTAATACTGTTCATGCTTTTGGTTTTCCTTTAAGGTTTATTTATTAGGTCTCCTAATGTGTTTCCACTATATCTTATAATGTATTAGTTAAAGATAAACCTATTAGATTCTTCAATGGTGTTAAAGGCTAAAGCAAAGTGATTTTCTATCTCCTTACTTGTTCACATTTGTATGGAAGTCTTAGCAAGGCTTATAAATCATATTATAGAACAATAAAGAAGCTTTAAATATCATTTCAACTTAAAAATTGTAACCTTTTTTTATTGGTGACTTACTGCTTCTATATGGATCATATGCTAACTCCTATCAATTCCTTGAGATGCTTTAAAAAATTATCTAGAATATAAATGAAAAAGGATAAAAGTTGCTTCTTTATATCCTTATGTACTACAAATTATTCTACTTAGATTACTTGTCAGATAGAAATACAACTAAAACAACTTGCATTTACCTATTTTAGATTTCCTATTTTAAACATAAGGCCATCAAATAGGTAGTTCTTTTCACCTATAGAAAAAATTCAGAAGAGGATAAGTAATTATTGTAACAAAAGCTTTACTTATGTTAGTAGGGTTCAATTAGTTAATGTAATGTTAAATTAATTTCATGTATACTAGTCTTCACATTTTGTGTTCCCTAAAAGTTTGATAAAGACCATTGAAAGGTTGTTTAAGACCTTTTCATGGGCTAGTCAAGCAGTTGGAATCTACAAAGCTAAGGTTAAATAGCCTCGATAAAATTAAGCAACAAAATCTATATGGCTAGGAGGTTATGAAGGATCCTAGAGAACAAAGAGTCCTTTTGGGTAGAATAGGTGCATTTGTATTATTTAAAATGAAATAGTTTCTAATCAATTTCTCTAAACATAAACTCATCTTTGACTATGCTTAACATGTTTAAGCTTAGGGAACATATGGAAATTCACACTATAACAAGTTCAAGTAATGAAGCTTTTACTACCTTTTGACATGATAATTATAATCCTTTGGGCCTTATAATCAATTTTACTAAATTTGTTAGTTTGAGGAGCATAATACAAAACATTGCTACTATCATAGAGGATTTGTATAATAATTCCTATAATTAATCCCTACATTATGGATGGATTACTTTAACGTACACCTCCTTTTCTTCCCAATTGTGCAATTGTTGATAAAACTGTTTAGTTGGGACATTCATTAAATTCTTTCACCTATAAATCATGCAAGAATCTTTTTAAATCTAGGGCCTCTAAACTTTAATGGTATAAGCTTGTGTAGAGTAAAGAAATCTCTCTAAGAGTCTCTTTTATTATATATATGACTATTAGTGGTAAGTTACACATTAAAGATAGAATTTATGATACAACTTCTATTTTTACCATTCATTATTTTTTTCAACAGGAACTAGAAACTACTAACCATTTATTCTTCTAATTTAAGTTAATTAAATTAATTTGGTGAAATATATTGAAGATTAATAACCTCTCATGCTACGTGAGTAATTAGAATGATATTATAAGTCATAGTTTTGATTTGAATTGGACATGAAAGGAGGAGGATATCAAACATATGATCTCTTTCGGCATTGCCATTTACTACATTTGGAAAGAAAAGAACTTGAAAGAATTACAAGGCAATTTGAGGTTTGAGTAGCAACTTTTACATAAGATGATGAGTTACATTACTAAGCAAATATTAGTTGCTTCTAATTCTTTTTACCCTTAATGTCTTAGGTTGGTTACACTTTTACTATGCTACTATTTTAGCAACAATTTATTTTTTCTAGACTACTTTGTTCTTTTTGTTTTGTCTAGAGATGTACTATTTGCAACTCTCATTCATAATTCATTTCCTTTTCTTAATTAAGAAAAAGGAAACTACTGAGTTTGAATTTTAAAATTCAATTATGAGTGAAAAAGAGTAAAGCGATACTCCGTCTAAGAAAATTGTATTAAGTAGGGACTTATTGTTGTAAAAGAAGAAAAGGGACATACTTTGTAATCCTTTAATGGCCCTTACCAAATTTCACATCAAACTCAATAAATTCTTTAGCATAACCATTACTAAAGAAAAAGAAAATTCAGCTTATCATTTTTCAAGAAATTTATCTTACAATAAAACCTTTTTTTATAAAAAAAGAGACACAAATGCTTATATATCTGTAGACACTCCTGAAAAACTTCCATTTCTTCCACCTTCTTATCTTTTTTCTCTCTCTTTTTATTTTTATAATATTCCTTAGAATCTAAATTTTAACAGATAAATATGATGAAAAGACTCTCAACTGACCAATGAGATAAATGAAGATGAAGCTAAAATTAGAGGTTTTGTAAGGTAGTTAAAGGGAAGAAAAATAAAATTAAGAGTTCAATTGAAGATAAATTGTGCCTTTTGTTTTAGTAACTTAAAACAAAAACAAATAACAATAACACAATTAAATCTTAAAGCTGGTCAAGATATTAATATCATCCAATTAAAATTTTAATTAATAAAAAATAATTTATTATGGAAAAATCATACGTAAAACACCTATTAGAATAGATCAATGTAATGGACATATCTAAATAAGCTTAATAAATCAAGAACAAATTTATAAGCAATTATAGATTAAACATACTTGTTTTGTTCTTTTTCTCTAGAGCGCCAATTCTTAGGCTAAAGCGAGATTATAAGAGTCTGGACATGGATATTATAACTGAGTGTTTATCTTTTCATATCGAGCTATGTCGGAGGTTTACATTATATAGAATAGGGTGCAGGATAGTGTCCAAAAACCCAAAAAGTAAAATTATAGGAGAATCTACTTTTGACTGTTCAAGTGGCCTACAGATGGCCTACATATTTTTACATAATTGAAGATAATGGCCGACAAGTGGCATACATTATTAGAAACCTTTGAAGATTATTTACATAAAAGGTTGGGGTCAAATGTTTACTTGTGCTTGGTGCTATTAATTGTTTTTTTAAATAATTCTGAACAATCATTAATAAACTCTTGTACATCTTGTTGTGCATAGGGAATATTATTTTTAATATTAATTTCCTATGTAGGATTTTTTAGTTTTATTTCAACCAATTGATTATTTGTATTCATTTTAAGACCTAGTGAATTTTCACTACAAACTTTTTCTATTAAAGTTTCTATTTCAGTTTGTAAAGTAACATTATTAAAAAGATAAAATTGTAATTGATTTAATTTTTCTGTTATAAGTCGTAAATTTTTATAATAAGTTGTATGGTATATAGGAATTTTGAGGATTATGGATTTTTTATTTTTGGTGTTCGTAAAGTTATATAATGTAAATATTGACAAAAAATATTATATAATTTAATAAAATTATTTCCTAAAATTAATAGTAATCCTAATTCCTGTTGATAAATTGAAGGTATAATAAAAGAGTAATTTTCAATAACGATATTATTATAATAGCTTACATACTAAATAGATTGAATACTTCCATCTGTGATTCTTAGTTGTAGAGGTTTGTTTAATTTTTTTCAATTGTGTAATGATGTTTTAGATGCTATACAAATAGTAGCACCTGTATCTATATAAGCATCAAGTTTTTTATTCTGAAAAATCACTTGAATGAATGTTGTATTCGGATTCAGTTTTTGATTATGAAGTTTGGAAGTCATAATGATATAATGAGGAAATTGTTGAATCTATTTCATAATCTAATTCAATAGGTTCTAAATTATATTTAAATGTTGAATTTAAAATATTAGTTTTTTATTTGTATTTCTTTTGATTTCTTTTTAGGCATGTGTTTGCACAATGACCTTTTTCTTTACATAAACAAGATTTACATGTATTCTTATTTTGAGGACAATATTTTTCTTTGGTTTGTGCTTTCTATAAGCCTTTCTTCTAAAAAATGTTTTATGAGGTTAAATGGGAATTTCTTATACTTGTTTGTGGGATATTTTTGCCATTTATATTTGTTATATTTATGTTTTGTATGTTTTCTTTGTTTTTGATATGTAAAAGAGTCACATCCATATTATTGACATACCTCCAAATATTTAAAACAACATAGTTGAATATCTTTATGTCTTAGTGATTTGTATAATTTTGCTTCTAAGCATTTTTGTGATAATACTTCTTTTATTATTGAAATAGCACCTCCTAGATTATAAACTACTAGATTATCATGTTGTTTCATTAAGAATAATTCTTCTATCGTTTTACCTATTAGAAAAGGTAATTTTTAATAAATATTTGTATATACATTTCTTGTTTTGTACTAGTTAATTTATAATAATATTTTTAAATTCACAAATGTATTCTTCTAAATAACAAATATCACATATTGGTATAATATTTAGATGTCATAAGGCATTTTTTCTTTATTTTCAATTTCTTATTTATATGAAGTTATATCTTTTCCAATAAATCCTTTATAAATTTCGTTGGTAACTACATGAAAAGCTTTTATTAGTTCAATAACATTAAGAAATTTAGTTGTATTTTTTATTCGTATTTCATTATCTAATAAAAAGTTTAATACTATACCAGTAGTTTTATAGATAATAAAATTCCATAAAGTACTAATATTTGTTAAGTCTTCATAAGGTTTTTCTAATTGAATAACTAATGCTAATCTGTTAGACCATTCAGTAATAATTTTCCTGGAGATAAAACATAGTCTAAATAAAGGATTCCATCTGGTCCTCATGTTATATGTTTTGGTGTATATTATGTAGGAATTTTTCGCATCTTATTTTATTTTTTATAATATCAAAAACGATTCAATTCTTTTTTTTCTATAGGTTTATAATTCCAGTTATAACTAGATTTATTTTCCCTTTATCTTTTTTTCTCCACTTTGAGTTGTTTTGGGTTGTTTTTCTGATTTTGAACCTTTTGATTTTGGTTGATCCATACATATCTCTTGTTGATCGGATTCATAACCATAAATTATTTCATCTTAATCAGTAATAGGTTTTATAAGTTCATATTTTAAAGACTTGTTTTCATTATTTATTGTAAGTTTATTTACTAGTTGAGTAATTTCTTCCAATTGATCTCTTATATTTTGTTCTATATTTTCTATGGTTTTACTAAAGTTATATTGGATGAGCTAGATGGCTCTGATAACATTTTTTTTATAATTCAGAAGAATTTATATT
The DNA here is from genome assembly GCA_025504935.2 of Erythroxylum haughtii. Lineage (NCBI taxonomy): Eukaryota > Viridiplantae > Streptophyta > Magnoliopsida > Malpighiales > Erythroxylaceae > Erythroxylum > Erythroxylum haughtii. The sequence continues at coordinate 1,870,820 of JANSVB020000143.1, read as the reverse complement.
AAAAAAACAAAGATATGTACAAAATGGTTCACTCAACTAGTGCCTCTAAGGACACAACCAGCTATAACATAGCAGCTAGCCCACATACCTATCCAAATCAAATGAAATGCAAGGAGACTAGCAACTATGACTTATGGAAGGTTCTTGCCTACCTCCACTAAATAACAGATCTCCTATACTCTATCCAGTACCATACCGAAGAAGCAATAACCAATGATAAGATATCCTTAGCTAAACAATTTTTCAATCCCAGTAGAGGCAATACCAATAAAAAAGCTGAAATCAAATCTGCACTTCGACGTCCCTTACTCAGGATGGCCTTCCATCGGCTTAAGCAGAAGGAGCTCATAGAATGGCTGCCATGATGGAAGGTGAGTCATCTTTGCAAGTTTCAGTGCTGTACGAAAAATTTAGTCTTGCTAAGTCCATCAGTAAGTTTGTAACAATGTAGGAAGTTGGATTGCCAACTTAGGAAGTTGGATAGCCAACTAACTCCTGTCCGATCTTCCGATGGGGAACTCATTTGCTGTTGACCAAGACAGTCTAATCTATCAACCTGCAGAAAGTTAGTGAAGAACAAAATAATATAATTAACTCCTCTCTGTGTTTAAGTTGAGAAGTTCCCTAACCTGGGAGATTACTCCGAGATACACTCTCTCCATATCCTTGGCTTCATCCTTGAAAGTTCTGGCATTTCGTTCAGTCCAAATATAGTAAACAGTAGTAGAAAGTAGTAATGGGAAATGATTTATGGCCGAGAATCTAGAATTGGAAGCAGTTCTAAACTAAGAAAGAATAGTTGAAAGGTTTGGCTGATTAAGGATGGGCAGATTAAAATGAGTGAGGCAATGGTCCCAAATTGTTTTAGAGAATGTACATTCAAAAAATAAGTGCCAAATGGGTTCATTAACTGATAAGCACAAAGAACAGTAGTTAGGAGTATGTAGGTAGGTCAGTTTGTCCTTGGTTTGCAACTTTTGCTGGAAGGCAAGCCATAAGGTAAAGGAACACCGAGGTCTACTGTATTTGGACCATACCAGCTTGTGCCAAGGAACATCTCGTAAGGGGGGTCGCAAGAATTTATAAGCTGATACATTAGTGACACCTTATGACGCTAATATTGGGATAGCAATGGGTCGACCCATAGGCCTAGTCCATAGACGAACCCATTGAAAACACTTAAATTTAGCCTATGAATTAGTCCATTGTCATTCTCAGGCAAGTAGCTTGGAAAACATTGTAAGGTAGATATTATTATTTTGATATAAAATATCAGTTTAAATTTTTTAAATTTAAATCAATTGTTTTAAGCTTACTAAAGGATAAGAAATAAGGATAAACATAGATTAAATTCTCGTAATTGAAGACTTTGTGGTAGTGATTAATTTTCAAGGTCTTCTTAAATTTACATTAATTTAATAGTTAAAATTAAGGCACAAAGTATAGAAGCTTGAATATATCTAGCCAAATTATGAACTACATTTATTATATATTAAATTTATAAATTCATGTATTTTTAACATTATCAAGATTATTTAGTATTAAAAAGAAAAAATATTAAGAGGCAACCAAAATTGTTAAAAATAAATTCTTTAATTGTGTGTTTTGATCCTCTAATTTTATACTTATATTTTAATGACAAATCAAAATTATTTGAATGCAATTTAATTTTTAAATGAAGGATTGTCTAGTGAAAAAGAAAGAAATCAAAACTGTAACTGTGATAAAATTTTATTTAATTATTTATAAGAGGTTATAGAAAAATTTATTATGCAACTAAATTATAAAGAGAGCTCATGTTGAAAAATAATAAAACTATTCATTTTTAAAAGGGTTAAAATTATGGAACATACTCTCAAAGTTGTATAAGTGAAGACGAGCTTTGGAACAACTGATAAGGTTGTCTCTTTATAACCAAAAGGTCATAAGTTTGAGTCATAGAAATGGTTTTTTTGTAAAATCCAAAGGGAATGTTGTGTAAGGCTGCGTACAATTGATTTCCCTCCGCCAATTCTCACAAAACAGGAAGCCTTGCGAACTAGGATATTTGCATCTTGTTGATGTCAATTAAGTTATATACTTTTCTTGTTTAAAAACACTTAAACTAGGAAAAGTTGAGAGTATAATTTTTAAGGCTAATTTTTAAGTTAATAGCAACATAATAAACTATGATATGAAGACTCTTCATTAAGATAGAAACAAAATGATTCAATCACTACAAAAATTCAAAATATTAAAGTAATCTAATCATTAAAAAAATCATCCAAAGTAATGGAAGAGTTCGATAAAGTTATAGCCTATTGTATTGGAATATGATGACTCAAATAGAAAGGTGCATAAGGAGTTTTATGTGACTAGAAGATACTTTCAAGTTCAAAAGTAAATTCTATCACTTAATGATTAGGCTAACCATGCTATATAGGATGGAGTATTGGTCCATCAAACAAATACATAGTAATAAGCTTATTGTGACGAAGATGAGGATGTTCTGATAGATTTGTAACCTTACCAGAAGAGATAAGGTTAAGAATCTAATGGTAAAAGATAAATTAAAGGTGACTAGTATTAAAGAAAATTTGTGAGAGATAAGGCTTGGGTGGCGCAGAAATATTAAAAGCAGACTCCTTGACACTTCAATTAGAAGATACTAAAAAAACATTTAAAGACTGTAAGAAAGAAAAGAAGTGCCCAAGAAGAACTGAAGAGAAGTAATCAAGAATGGCATAGCTCGAATCAAACTTATTCAGAACATGACCCGTAATAGGTAATTTTGACATACTAGGATGTGAGTAAAGATTCTCTCTTAAAGGGATCATTCGTGTTCTTTTAGGTTTTTTAGACTATATCTTTCGAGTTTTAATACGTAGTATTTACCTCCTAGTTAATTAGCTTAGTTTGTTTCCTACTTAGCTTAATTACTTTCTTGACATGACTAGTGTGAGTTACTCTTGTACGTACTGTACCTTTTTATGGTTTATGTATTTATTTAATTATTTTGTCTTTTATTGTTAACCTTTAACATGTTCTATGCAAAAGTTATTTGTTTGCATTACTTATTTGTATTTTTTTCTTTTTTCTTGTTTATGTATATTCATTTATAATTTTGTAACATATATCTTTATAGCATCGCAACTAGGTCTGTTAGAAACAACCTCCCTAATAGGTAAGGATAAAATTACGTATTACTAAATCTCCCTAAATCTCGCATTTTGATGGGACCCCCACTAAGTGTTTGTTATTGTTTAATCATATAAAAAAAAAGAAAAACATAGTGCAACTAACTAAATACCTCTTCAAGATTTTTTCACAAAATGTTGAGATGCAAATACCACTACTATTTAAATAAATTAGTTTTTAAATCACTTACTATAAGTTGATGGCCTAATTACAAACAAGTGATAGAAACCTATTTCTATTTTAAAAAATAATAAAATTATCATAATTGAAAAATGACTTTTTCACCCCCTTATCTTTTTATTAAGTTCTATGTATTTAGGAAATATTGGATACATATTGATTTTAGGTTAAGAGTGATACTTACAACTAAATAATGGGTATTATAAAGTTTAAAAAGTACTTTTTTGAAGTTTGGAACGTTTTTGTAGTCAAATTTTGGGATTTCTTTCAAATTGTTTTAAATAGTTTTCTTAAATAGATACAGAAAACATTCTCTTTATTAGTTAGGGATAAGATTACGTATTATTCAACTTTTTCAAATCCTGTACGTTAGCGAAATTTCTACTCGATAGTTATTATTGTTGTCGTTGCTATAGTTTACTTAAATAGATAATTTATTTTAGTGTTAATACTTAAATAGATTGTTGATTTTAGTGTTAACAGTTTGGTTATACTAAAACGAGTAAAAAATAATTTATACTTTCTTTGATACAAAATTTGATATATGGGAATCTTATTTTTTACACATTAATAAGTGTAAATGATTGAAAAATCTACCAAATTACAATTAAAAATAAAAATTAAATTATTTATATTTATGTTAATATTTAATTTTTAGTCATAAATTTACAAGATGATGAATATATTAACTTTATGTATATACCTAATTTTATTATAGTTTGTTTGGCCTTCTGAAATAGATATTGATAGCATTATGTTCACTTAACATGATAGTTCTTGTAATTTCCTGATTAGATATTTTTAGGATAAAACGCACATTGCTTCTTGTTTTTCTCCTGAAAAAGAGAACCTTAACTGTCCTTACGGAAATTGAAAAGGCATTTTTATCATTCTGGTTTTTGTTTGGAATGCCAATTGTCGTAGTCTAACTTCTTCGCTACTGAAAGGGCAAAACCAAGTATGAGATGGAGATCACTTTGTTTCTTTCTTGTTAAGGATTATTTGCTTTTACAACTCTAATATTATGGAAGTACATAAAATTGACGAAAGCCATCAACTCTTGCATTTGAAGTGTCATTTAGAGGGGCATCATGCAGCTTTCGATATTACACTTACATATTCTTCTAACTTTGGATTTCAAAAACGTGGTTAGATCTATGTACACTCCAGACTATTTATTATTCAGCATGTATGGCTTGTTAATGGAGACTTCAACTACACATTAAGGGAAAATTCTGAATAGGAGACACAAAAGAGCTAACCAATCTGTTTAGTAATGTGGATCTGATGGACCTTTCTTCATCAGGTAGGTTCTTCACTTGGTTGAATAAGCAGATGGGAGGTATGCTCAATAGGAAAAAGCTTGACAGAACACTGGTGAATCCTATTTAGGCAGCCCATTTTCCTCTCTCCCAACGCCTATTCAGATCATGACTCCCCTTTGGATTTGGAAAAAAACTTTTTCACTCATCTGATGGAGTATATATGATAACGCTGAAGAACTCTCTTGCAATATGATGAACCTCCTAGCAAGATCAATTGATCAAGATATAAAAGCATCCCTAGGTTCCCCTTTCACTGAGTAGGAGATTAAAAAGGTGATTTTTAGTTTGCATACTACAAAAGCCCCAGGCCCTGGCGATTTCTCTACTGGCTTTTTCCAACATACACGGGGACTTTATTCTCTGAGGCTATACTGGAATATTTCTCTTCATCTATGGTTCTTAAAGAGGTAAACCACATGACATGTATATCTATCTAATGCCTAAGAAGAAACAACCCTTGTATATGTCATACTTCAAATCGATCTCATGTTACAACACTCTTGTTACTGAGCTACTTGCTGAAAGACTGAAAAAAAGTAATTAAGGAAGTTGAGGAATATTGGTTATAACATACTACTAATTTAATAGCTGATCAGAGAGTATGAGTCAGATAAAAGAATCAACAATTGCTTACTGAAAATAGATTTCTTTAAAGCCTTTGACACTCTCAGCTGGAGATTCATAAAAAGTCTGTTTGGAAGCTATGGAATTTCCTGATTTTTTTTGTGATGTGGATTATGTCATGCATCACTACTGCCATTATGTCATGCATCACTACTGCCTCCCTTAGTATTTTAATCATTGGCTTGCCCTCCACACCCTTTCAAAATACAAGAGGAATAAGACAGGGGGACCCCTTATCCCCCTACCTCGTCACCATAGCTATAGAAGGCCTATCCAGATTATTAAACAAGCTTATTATTGCTTCAAATTCCATTATATTATAGGTGTGCAGAAAACAGGCTCACTCATCTCTTATTTGCAGATGATCTGGTTCTTCTTTATGGAGCTGAACCTATATCGATCAACTTACTACTATAGACTTTGGAACTCTTCTCCAAATGGTCTGGTTTAAGGATTAATTTTGAGGAGAGTAACTTTTACGTGTCTTTGGAAGTGAGAAACAAAGAAATCAGAAAAATGATTGGCATGTGCTTACATCCCCCTTCTTTCAAATACTTAATAGTCCCCATTACTTCTTCTAAACCCAAATTTTTTGACTGCATCCCTCTCCTTGAAAAGCTCAAAGGCAAGATTAATGCATGGCAAAACCGACATCTAACCTCTGCTGCTAGGTTGACGTTAATCATATCTACTCTAAATAGCATGCACTTGCTCTGGTCTGCTTATATTATTTGGCCTAAACAGTCTCTATTATTCAGAAGGTGTTGTTATGCCAAAGACTATGGAGACTTTTTACAGATAGGGGGCTTTATGGATTAAATGGGTGTATGAAGTTCACATAAGAAATGCTAGTTTCTGGCAAATTTCTCTCCACACAATTCTCTTGAATCTTTGATTACTTATTGCATCTCAGAAGCTTTATGTACCCTTTCATCGAACACAAGATAGGGAATGGGGAGAACACCATGCTTTGGTATGATAATTGGACAAATGCTAGTCTACTTATTCATAGAGCTGAACTTTGTCAATTGAGAAACATACCACCTATCAACTTTAAAGCCTCAGATATCATTTTTAATGGTGAATGGCACGACAACTTTAGAGGCTTTCATGCTTTATAGTAGAACATCTTCCTGTCCTCAGAGATATAAGTAGTGCAGATATCATCATTTGGACCCCAAATTCGTAGGGTATCTTCACAAATGCTTCCTTTCACCACTTTCCATCAGCGTCTCTTCTAATATAGCTTGGCATAACATGCTTTGGAAAAACTCTCTCAACCTGAAAGCTTCCATAATCACATGGCTTATGATTAAAACAAACTACGGATGAAAAAAGTATGGTATGGACAACATGACTCAATATGTGAAATGTGTAGAGAGCTTGAGGAAGATAGGAATCATCTATTAGCTAATTGCAACTATTCTGAAGTGGTATAGGGTCGAATCCAAAACATGCTAGCTATGACAATTTAAACACTGGATTGGGATCAAACTTTCGATAGGATAATCTCTCAAACTAGACCGGGACAACCGAATGCTATTATGATCAAAATAGCTTTTGTAACCACCATTTATTCTTTGTGGAAAGAAAGGAACAACATGCTATACAAAGGCGCTGCAGAAGATAAATATCAAGTTGTGGATCGAAGCTTAAATTGGATAAAAGCTGTGATTAGTACCAAACGAATGGAACATCTTCCCACCCCAGATATCAAAAGCAAATGGCATCTTTGGACTAATCTTCTAATTCCTACCTAGTCTCATCCCATTATCTTCTTTCTTGAATTTTTGTAACTCTTATTAGAAGTTAGGCGAAAGCCTTCAAACTGAATCATTCTAATGTTGTAATAGTTTCCACTATTGTTAATATAAATTTCTTTAAATTTTCAAAAAAAATCTCTTTTCAAATGATTAATAGGGTTTTAGTATTTAAAATAATTAAGCCATAAAATAAAGGTCATTTAATGAAATTATCTAGTAATATGTCACTTGGCCCCATTTAACATAACCATAGTTTGATAATATAACATGATATGCATATAATAAAAGATAAATTCTTTTTAGTCACAACATTAATCACACTTAAACAAAAATTAGTGAGGATTGTAGTGGTTGTACATTCTTAAATGTGATATACTCTTTTATATGTGTCACAAAATTAGTTCAAAGCTTAATATGATTTATATTGAGATATATCATATCGGTTCAACATTAATGTCTTTTCAAAAGAAAAATCTTGTTAAAATTCACATAATCATTCACGTATATTACTAAAAATAAATAAATGAAACTTTAATATAAAAAATAATACATAAACAAGTTTAGAGTACCAAATATATAATATACATAAATAATAATATTTTGTTAAATCATGGTAACTAGAGATGCTCTTTTTTTAACATGTTCGTTAAATGACATTGATGATGATCCTTTTATTAGCAGAAACAATAAGAAGAATTGTGCTAACATAATTGATTAACACTTTTTATTTTCGATCTTCTTCTTTTACAAAAAAAATTGTGTCATATATTTAACACCATTTGAAAACTTGCATTTTTCAAAAAGAAGACTGTCGCAACATTTTTATGACAAATATTCATCAGCTTGGCAATATTATCAACAATTCTAGGTCTCAAAATAAAGTTTGATGAAATTGCATATTATCTACACATATATGTACCCATTTTTTGTGAGCATTTGAGCATAATAGCAAATTATTATAATTTTTTAAAGCTCTTATTATTTTTTCACATGTATGATATCATGTATAGTACGATAATTCTAGAACTTGCTTTTATTATGCATATTGAGACCATATTTGCTCAATTAGAAGCATTAATATGATAAAGGCATTTGCCAACTTAATTTAACCTATTTCTTTGGAATTTACTATACCCAAAAATCTATTTTAGGAATAACTAAGTTAAGCCTTAGCCCTTTTTATTGTTTAAACCCGAATTATAAACCTTTATAATATTTTTCTTTAAAGACCTATTTATTATTTTCAACCTTGAAGGTTATTTACATTATTTACTTATTGACACTTGAAATTGTGAAAGGTCGAATATTTGTTAAATTGTGGTATTGAATGATCAAATTGTTTCAAACAATGAGCATATAAAAGAAAAGAAGAAAAGTATGTCGTACCAATAGATTTGTGATGAATGACCTATGTACTTAGTAAATAAGTCTTATAACGTTTCCTCGAGTAAATTTCCTCCACTTAAACCCCTTTTGTTATCCTAATCATACCATACCTAAACCCCATTATAGCTTACACAATAACCTTTTGATTTTCGTTTCTAGTTTGTACATAACTGGTGGAGATGTGCTTTTACTTTCCACCATAAATACTTAAGCGCATGGAGTGAAATCTTGGTGAGGGTGTAAATATATGTGCCTTTGATTTCAATGCGATTATTTATGTGATTATTATTAATAATACTTAGGAAGCTAATTTTAGGACAACTTGAATCTAATTGTATGTTAATTTGATTTAATATGATATGATAATGTATAGTATAAATGGATAGGTTGAAATTGATGATGGATTGATGTTATAAGATTGATAATTTTGATTATGGTTTGCTTGAGAACAAGCAAAAGCTTAAGCGTAGGGATATTTGATAGATGGATAATTAAGCATATTTTTGCCCCATATTTTATGTATTTTTGCTTGATATTTGATACTTTTGGTATATATTTGGTACTTAATACATTTCAAGTGTATGCACAGATTATAATTGCCTTTATGGAATTAAAGGAGAATAATTTGGACGAAACACCCAACATAAAACAAAGATTCAAAGGTTTTTGCGATATTCAAAGATTTTTATTATTATTCATGGTCTGATGCTTGGATGTGCAAGAGACCGTGCATAAGCCAAATCCCTAGAATTTCTTATAAAAGCTGCTTTTCAGAGGTAATTGAGAAGAGGAGGCAGTAAGAAGCATTTTGAACTTTTCAGAAACAATTCCAAGTGCGATTGTGAGCTAGTGGAGTCGGAAACGTGAAGATTTTATCGACGAATCTATAGGAATACAAGATTAGACATCTACATAGCCATAATACTCATAGAAGACAATTAGGGAGACTTAGAATTATGATTTCGTTGTCTTCGATTCAGCTTTCTGTTCATGTATGTTTGATTTAATATTCACCGATGTGAGTTATTTGTAAACAATCTCTCTACTAATTAGTGATAAGGCAGTGTACTATTGGACTTTCCCAGACCTCACAGTCCAACAGAATTCATACTAGGTGTTGTTGTTGTGTTGATTTAATATTCGCCAATGTGTGACTAAATATTTCATTAGTATTTAGGTTAGATGAACCCTGTTTTGATACCTTAACATGTGTTGATTCTTTTATTAATGCGATTGATTGATTGATTTGTTGTGATTCAATTACATGTTCTACTTTTGTTCTAATAATCTAGAATATTAGATCATAACTTGATTTCATATGTAGTGATTGAGAATCCTATTGATGAATAAATCCATTGTGATTGGAAAGAGTTAATTGCAATCCTAGAAGTAGGATAACATAAATCTTCTAGATTAAGGTCAAATTTAATATTAGGATTCATAAATCGGTAACGCAATTCTATAAAATTTAACCTGAGTAATTTGGTAACAAACCTTAGGATTAGTTATTAGTGGGCTCAAGATCAGCTACCAATGTAACGCCCCAAATTAGGGGTTAGCATAT
>JANSVB020000143.1:1771223-1781779 GCA_025504935.2 Erythroxylum haughtii | reverse complement strand
TGGGATATGAATGTATAAGAAGAATATTATGAAGTGAGAGTTTGATTGAGGATAAATTTCCAAAGGGGAAATTAAATGGCCTTGTATGAGATTGAAAAAAAAAAGTATACCGATTTGGATTGGTTTAGATCAAGTGTCTTTATGATTTCCAACGCAACGTTTCATCAAAGAACACGTTTTCGGATGTCGGAAATTTGTTTCAGTTTGATTTAACCGTTTGTTTTCTTTGATTCCGAGCCATTGATTCGATTTGATTTCATGGATTCCATTTTTGATTTGTTTCCGCCACTTCGTTTTTCGATTTATGTTTCCGAAGTTGGGTTCCAGAAACGGGTCCCAATAAAAAATCACTAAAAATGTTCATCGAAATCTCAAGAATGAATTTTAACCTAAAAAAGAGTTCTGCCTATCTCTTTAGAAAAGGTGGTTATCTCCCCTTGCACCACCAAGGAGCATTCTCAAGAAGATTAATAGCATTATTAGAGACTTTATATGGAATAGACAGAATGACAACCATGTAAAAACACTTAAGTTTAAATAGAGTACAATATGCTTTCCTAACGAATATGGAGGCCTTAGAATCACATCAACCACTAGGATCGCTAAAACACTAATAGATAAGAGACTTTGGAGAATCTATATAGAGAAAGAATGTCTTTGGGTGAAATGGATTCACATGACGCATATCAAACAAGAAAGCATATGGATTGTTCAGTGCAAACCAACACAATCTTATGCATTTCAGTATATTTTAGACACTAGACAACTTATGCAACCCCATGCTAAGCACATTATTGGAAATGGAAGTAATACAAAGTTCTAGTACAAAAATTGACATCCAATAGGGCCATTGTATCTCACTCTATACTTCTATAGCCTAAGAGGCTTAGTGCCTATGAACACTAAGCTCTATATGCTTGTCAAAACTGGCAACTAAAGCTAGCCTTTTCACTCATCCAGGGGTTCTTATATAGTTATAGATAATCTCCTAAGTTACCAGCCTGACCAACTTCAACCTGATTCAATACAATAAGAGATGATAAGTTTATAACATTCTCAACAGATTTGTGTAAAAAACTGCTATTAGGACCCTTAATTAAATTCCAATTCCACAAATTCATATGGGACTAAAAGATTGCACTAGCTCATTCATTCATATTGTGGTTAGTAACAATACAAATGTGCTCCAACTAATCAACTATAGAGACAGTTTTGCTAACATTAAATCTAGAAGAGAACAACTAGACATAGGTATACACTTTCACATAGGTAATTAGTGTGAAAAGAAACTTGAAAGGAAACTACAAGCTATTTGAAGTTGGTTTTACTATATTGGTTTACTATGTATGGAGACTGAGGAATGCCAAACTATTTGGGGAAATTAAAGATATCTTAAATTATAACTAGATAGGTACACAAACAAACTAAGATTGACTATTTTGAAAAGTTCCTACAAAGACTTCATCACAACAAGGCTAAAAATGAGACTTAACCTGTAAAACTACATTGTTCCTATAAATTTGTTGTAATTATATAAGTGTAGCTAGAGTACTTTCCATTGACTTGGAGTGGTTCAAATTGTAATGTTTTGTAATGATTCTATCATTTCAATATGAAATTGATTAATTACTTTTTGAAGAAAAACCATATAGGAGCATTTAGAAGCTTGTTTGAAAAGTCATCTATCCTTTTTAAGAAAAAGTAAATATCTTTTTATGGCTACTCCTAGTTACTTAACTAGGACATTATTTAAAATGGCTACTAATACCACTCTTTACTTCAATCTTTTTATTGGTTCGAAGCTAATGAAGTGAATTTATTATATGCTCACTTATTCACTCATTTCTTTTTCTTCTTTTTTCTTTTTTATATGTGTGGGATAATAAAACATGGTTAAAAAGAATTCACATTTAACTCAATGTATGTACAAATTATACATAAAGTATTATAATGAAATTCTCAAATTTAATAAACTAAATTAAAAACAACTTAGTTATCAAATTTATAATTGTTTTCTTAAACAAATCAAACCACAATCACAACCAAACTCATAATAAATAATTTTGATTAATATACTTTCAAAAAATTATTGAATTATTTATTATTAAGCTAATTATAATAAAATTGACAAGCTTGAATATAAGTCTCTCCCCCTAAACTTAAGTTGTACATTATCCTCACTATACAAAATATACAAGAAAAGTGAAAAATATGAAAAATAATAGGAGGAGGTGAGGATAACTAGTATTCCTTTAATAGTAGAAGATTTTTTTGCCCAATATAATGTCATCAGGATTTATCCCTAACTAGTAAAATCTGATCTCTATCTAACACTTAAGGATACTATTATCTTTCTAGCCTATAAAACTATAATAAATCTCATCTCAGGTAATAAAATTATAACCTTAAACCTAAAACTATGAAAGCGAACTAACTACTAATGAAAATCCTACAAGCTACTCAATAATAATAATAATAACATCTAAATGTTGAGTTACCTTATAACTAGTGCTTCTTTATGAATCTTTTAGTTGGACTTCTCAACAAGCCTTCTTCAACCTAGATTTATAATTAGTGGCTTATTTCTTCCCATTTTCCTAAGTAAGGGCTTATTGGCTTGTAAATAGACTAAATGTTGTAATATAATAAAGATATATAGTATCAAATTAATAAAACTAAGTCAATCCATTAACTCCCTTTTTAGTAATAAACTATCAATATAAAACAAAATAGTAAAATCCCTTAGATCTTCAATTGACTTTGGAAGTTTGTTTAGTGGGAAATAGGAGCCCTCTATTGCTTAAGATGAATATTGATAATCCTTTGATGATCATCTTCTGTGGATCCCCTTACTCATCTTTTGCTTTCTCTTTTATAATAGTAGCTTTTTCTTCCATCCCTTCAATGTTTGGCTCCTTTTCTCTCCTCAAAGCTATTATATTCACTTGTTCTCGGAAATTTGGCTTAATCTGTCTAATAAAATACCTTTATGCTCTTTAGAAACAAGCTTAAGAAGCTCTCCCTCTTGGATTACTCCTTACCCTTGTTCGGTCTGAACTGGGTTTTTTTTTGCCTTATTTAGCAACCCACCTATTCTATTTTGCTCCATGTTTTGATAGTTTCCCATTAATAGTAAAATGTGTCATTTGGAAACAACCTCTCTACTAGTTACGGGTAAGGATGCATATTGCTAGACCTCCCCAAACCATACACCTCATCAGGATTTATACTGGATGTTGTTTTTATATCATTAATAGTAAAATGTCACTTGGGGCTTGAACCTCTTCTCCTTCACTTCTAAAGGTGACTGAGGACTTTCCTCCTCTATCTGTTAACTTTGTATCCTCCTAGCCTCATATTCCACAGCAGAAGGTTAAAAAGATAACTTGGAGTTGGGTTGTAGGAGATCTAGAATCTTTTGGAAGCTTACAGTTTGTACTTGGAATTACAGAGGGACTTATTTTTACATTGTAAGTTGTGTTGCAGTTAGGTGCAACCAAATGGAAGTCATCACTTGTGGGATACCTTTGGACAAAAGGATGGCATACCTAAGTGTCCAACACTGGGCTAAAGTAAATTGGAAAAAACGGGGACTCTAAATGACTCTCATAGCTGATGATGACTTATTCATCTTTTGGTTCTCATATGTTGAAATGACAACTAAGGTGATGGAATTTGGGCCTTTGCACATATAAGGTAAACCTATATTTTTAAGAAAATGAGAAATGGGTCTTGAGAGATATGAGATGAGAATTTTACCAATATTGGTTAACATGCATAAAGTTCCTCTTAAATATTGGTCTTCGAAAGGATTGAGTTATTTGGCCAGCTACATTGGTATTCCTCTTGCCATGGATGAGAACAAAACAAACAATTAAAGAGTTGGTTAAGATAGGGTATGCTTTGAAGTGGAACACGAGAAGATTACGCTTAAAAACATTCCAATAATGAGGTATGGCAATGGTGTAAAACTGATTGAAGATAAAATACAATTGTCTTACCTATGGAATCCTTACATGAAGAACAAAGTTTAAGGTCTGGATCCCTAAGAAGAACAAAAGTAAGGAAGAATGTCGAGGCACAATCAACTCACAAAACACAAAAGTTCCGCAGATAGTAGTTAATGTAATCTAAATAGCAAAGCTCTAAACCAGTAAGTCAAATAAGCTAGTGATGCCATTACAAACATTAGTATACAACAAGGTGACACACCAGATGCAAAATATGAAGATCAGGGTCTGAATGAAACTACTAAAAAAGTTATGGAGGTTGGAACAAATTTGGATGTAAATGTTCAACTAGAAGTTTCATCTTATACAAATTTACTAAGCCTCTATGATGATCAGTAACTAGAAGATTTTTCTTATACAAATTCACAAATATAGTAGAAAATGTGTGGGAATGAAGAAACATTGACTAAAATACCAGATCAAGGTGGTGGAGAAGAAATCACTTCACTTGCTAAAGATGGAGTAATAATTGAGTCCAACAGTGAGACAGAAGGTACTAAGTAGAAACTAGACTAATGACATATAATGAGATCACGTAACAGAAGATCCAAGAGGAAAACCAAACTAAAACATCTCTCATGAACTATACATTATGGAATGCGAGTGGACTTAATTGTCCTAATAAACAATTGGATATAAAGGACTAAATAGGAGCTAAACATTTGGTTTTTATTAGTTTGGTGGAAACCACAATAAAAGAATTGGCATTTTAGAGAGGTTTTAATTTTATACTAGTAAAGAGGCATGCTTTAAGCAATCATTCAAAGCACCCAGAATGTAGAATTATGGTTGCATTGATCTAGCTCATCTGATATTATCCAACTGTTTTTGCACTGACCCATCAATTGCGAACTCATTATGAAAGGAAAGAAAATTTCATTAGCAATTACAGTAATATATGCACACAACTGGGAATTTTAAAGCGTTAGTTTATAGAGGGACTTACTCACAATTAGCTTAGGAATTTCAATTCCCTCAATACTTACAGGAGACTTCAACTATCTTCTTTCTCTAGCTGAATCTATAAAGAGAAGAAGCATAACTTATGTAGACATAAAAGAGTTAATTGAGCTAATCGCTCAGTTTGGATCAGTGGATCTTAATTTTCAAGGTCCTATCTACACCTGGAGCAATCATCATCAAGAAAAAAAACTTTGGTTTAGAGAAAATTAGACAGATTTTTAGCAAATGATTGGTGGCTTACCAAATTGACAACGAGTTATGTAATTCTTAGGGAAATACTATTTTTATATCACACTCCAATCAGTGTTCACATTAGCATAAGCTTAATGATAAGGAGATCTCTATTCAGGTTTTTCAATTCTTTGTTAAAACATCCACAACTAAATTCAATTATTGTTGATGCTCTTGATAAAAGGTTTCAAGGATCTAAAGTATATCAATGTTTGTAAATTTTGAAGCCTGTCAAAGTTGAATGTATCAAACTACTAAGGGGAGCAACTAATCCTATAAAGAAAAATAAACCATAAGCCATGAAGAGCTCTCACTCACTAAAAAATAGCTAGTAAAAAACCCCACAAATGCTACACTTGTTAAGAAAGAGAAAGTAGATCTTAAGAAGTATCTATAAGCACTTGAAACTTACATTACCTAGCTAAAATAAAAGTATAGAAATTTAGTGGATCAAGCAAGGAGAAAAAAAATCCAAGTATTTCTTAAATATGATTCACAGAAAATAAATAGAAACAAAATTGTATCACTAGCAGATAATAATGGCACAATGGTTTATGACAAAAAATAGATGAAAGAGGCTTCCAGAAGCAACTTTAAAGCTATAAATGGTGAAACTACCCATACTACTTACTTTTTAGAAAACCTACTCAACAGAATTTTTGATTTCATTAATTAGTCTCAACAATTAAAACTGCTCAAGCAAGTCACTAATGAAGAGATACAAAATGGTTTTATTCTCCTTCCATCCTGATAAGTCACTACGACTAGATGGCTTGAATGCAAGGTTATTTCAGGATAAACAGAATGTCTTACAAACATCTATGATCAAAGTAGTGTAGGAATTATTCAGGAGTGGTAAGTTGCTCATAGAGATGAACAATATCTAGTCTTGGTTCCTGAAATCTCTTCAGAACTATTTCTTGTTGCAATGTGGTTTATAAGATCATTGCAAAAATCCTACCTAATAGGTTGAAGAATACCTTACATTGCTTAATCAACCCAACTCATGGTGTATACATTCCTAGAAAAAGTATGAGTAACAACATTTGATTAACTTAAGAATTATTCAAAGATTACAAGTCTAAGAAACATATTAAGAGTTATGCCCTCAAGATAAATTTCAAAAAGGCATGACACTATTAAATAGGGCTTCAAATTGAACTCTCTGCATGTTTTAAGATACCCTTTTGAGTTTATCAAATGGATTTATGCCTGTATCACATCTGTGTCTTTCTCAGAGATGATAAATGGAGAGCCTACCAAACTCTATAAATTTGCTAGAGGAATTTGCCAAGGTGATACCCTTTTTTACTATTTGTTTGTTATTGCTATGGAAGTGCTCTAAATAATCACACAACTTTATATAGACGACAACTTGAACTTCAGATTTCATTATCAATATAGAGATCTTGGTACCACTCAACTTTTTTTTGTTGATGACTTGCTTATGCTTTATGCTAATGATCTTACATCTATTAAAAAACTCTTAACAACACTTTAGAAATTTCAAGAAGTGTCAGGTCTCAGATTGATAAGCAAGACTGTTGCTGATCTAACTAGACAAAGTTACGATGATTCAGAGAGAGTAATAGAAGATGTGGGACTTACAATTCTTTAATTACACCTTTCATACTTGGGGGTCCCAATCTCCACCAATAAGCTCAAGGAAGCTCAGCCAATGGAATGAACAAGATTTTATTAGCTAAAAGATTGTGGAGCATCTTTTGGGATAAAGAAAGCTTATGGGTATAGTGGGTTCACAAGTACCACATTAGAAAGAAGAGCATTTAGTTAATTAATCAGAAATCTTCTTAATCCTACATCTTTCAACAGATACTGAACATAAGGTCCTTCATGCACACTCATATCAAACATAAAATTTTTTATAAAAAAAGCACTACATTTTAGTTTGATCATTGGTGTAGCACCCCGCTCTCAAAAAACACGTACCCAACATACTGAGTGACGCTTGAGTACGTACTCTACAAGGGTGGCATGCTAGAATGGTCAAACTCTCGAAAATTCAATACAATTTTTTTAAAGCACAAGCGTATGTAGAAATCAGTAATCAAATTTGGGCCCATTCTTTCCTTTCATAACATCAACACATTTATTATTATTACACATAAGATCATTCTCATTTACAAACCTTTCCACTTTGGAAAGTTATTGCAAAACAGAACATTCAAATATACATCTTACAATAATTGCGGAAGACTCAATTTGATACAAAAATAAGAAATACAAATACAAACGCAAACTGATACCGACCTCTACCTCTTACTTGAATGCAGTGGCTATACTCCCGTTTGCCCAATGGTGTAACTCTTCTGATCTTGAAAATATTGCAAATTTTGGATGAATTTTACGAACTTAGTTAGTGACTATCCTCGATGGCTCACTCATCACATAACACATACAATTCATATAATTCACATCTTTATGAACATTGGGAGTGATCTAATTGCCTCATCATGATGTACATAAAGACCAAAATTCATGCTAGTATTCGTGGTTCTATTAGAGAGTGTAATCATGTTAGGTATCTAATGAAGGCTATTGATGAATAGTTTGAGTCTTCAGATAAGACCCTAGCTAACACCTTAATGATTAAGTTATCATTTATAAAGCTCATAAGTGTTAGAGGTATGCGTGAGCACATCATGCAAATGAGGGAAATTTGCATGATGTGGACATTGTAGCTCAACTAAGATTTCTTGAGGTTGAGATGTCTGAGTATTTTCTTATGCAATACATACTTAATTCCCTTCCACCTTAATATGGACCCTTTAAAATCTCTTACAATGTACATAAGGATAAATAGTCTATCAATGAATTGTCGACCAAGTGTGTTCAAAAGGAAGGGAGGTTGGTAAAAAAATTAGGTGAAAGTGTACATATGGCCACATAAGGAAGGAATAGAGGGCAAACTAGATACTGAGATAAAAAAGGATATCAATCCTAAATGTCACTTTTGCAAAAACAAAGGGCACATAAAGAAGGATTGTGCCAAATTTAAGGCTTGGCTTATAAAGGAAGGTATTTCAATCTCACTTGTTTATTATGAATCTAATATGGTTGATGTTTTTCATAACAGTTGGTAGATTGATTCTGGTTCTACAATTCATATTTCCAATACCTTGCAAGGTTTTTTAAACCACAAGAAACCAGTTGGCAGTGAATAGTGCATCTATTCGGGAAACAAGATGCATTCACATGTGGAAGTTATTGGGACATGCAAATTAGTTTTGACTTTGGAAAGAACATTTTATATTCCAAGTTTCTCTAGAAATTTGATTTCAATTTCAATAATTATACCTTTTGGATATTCCTTTAACTTTTCAAATACATCATTTGGTTTATGTCATGGATCTAATCTTGTTGGGAATGGTATAATGATTGATGGACTTTTTCAAATTAATTTGCAAGAAAATGTATTTTACAATACAATGCATATCTATAATAATGTTGGTATTAAAAGATGTGTTATGAAAGAATAATCCTCTATGTTGTGGCACCAAAGATTGAGACATGTTTCCTTTGAAAGAATTAAAAAATTAGTGAATGATGGAGTGCTTAATACATTGGATTTTACTAACTTTAATGTTTGTGTGGACTATATAAAGGGAAAGCAGACCAATGTGAAAAAGAAAGGTGCCAAAAGGAGTTTAGACATATTAAAGATCATACATACAGACATTTGTAGTCCAGAAATGGACTCGTATGGTCAAAAAATACTTCATATAATTTATAGATGATTACTTATGATATATGTGCCTCTACTTGCTTTAATAACAAAAACAAAGCATTATATGCCTTTAAGGTATTTAAAATGGAAGTAGAGAGATAATGTGATAAGCAAATAAAGATCGTGAGATCAGATAGAGGTAGAGAATTTTATGGTAGATACACTGAGGATGGGCAAGCACTTGGTCCATTTGCTAAGTTATTTTAGGATCATGGGATAATAGTTCAATACACCATGCCTGTGTCTTTAGACTAAAATGGTATAGCAGAAAGAAGAAAATGAACATTATTGGACATAGTGCAGAGTATGCTTAGTAGCTTTAAACTTCCTAAATTTTTATGGACTAAAGATTTTAAAACAACAGTGTATATATTAAATCGAGTTCCAACCAACATTGTTTTAAAAACATCATTTAAGTTATGGAAAGGTTGGAAACCAAGTTTGCAATATATACGTGTTTGGGGATGCCTTTATGAAGTAATAGTTTATAATCCATAAGAAAAGAAACGGGATTTGAGGACTGTAAGTGGTTATTTCATTAGAAATGCTGAAAGGTGCAAAGGGTACATATTTTATTGTCCATCTCATAGGACTAGGTTTGTGGAATCAAGAAATACAAAGTTTCTTGAGAATGACTTGATCAGTAGGGTGATCAATCTCGAGACCTAGGTTTTGAGAAGAATCATCGTGAAATACAAACTCCTACTTCAAATAATAGATTGATTGTGATTCATAGCATCCTCAAAGTCAAATAGGTATTGAATAACCAATAATTGAAGTTCCACAAGCTGCTGATGACAATCTAGTATATTTGATTGTTCAGCAATCACCAGAGGTTGTTAAGCAACTATTTGTACAAGCTCCTCCATAGGAGGGCACTAATACAACATTAAGAAGATCAACTAAAAAGAAGAAATAAGCAATACTTAGTGATTATGTTATGTATTTACAAGAAGTTGACTATAATATTGGAGTCGAAAATGACCCTGAAATGTTTTTACAAGCTATAAGTTTCAATGAATCTCAATTGTGGTACAATGTCATGATAGAATGGCATCTAACAAAGTCTAGGATTTGGTTTAGTTTCCTAATGGTGCAAAGGCCATTGAATGTAAATGGGTCTTCAAGACAAAAAGGTATTCATTAGGCAACACTGAAAGATATAAAGCTAGACTTGTTACCAAAGGATTTACTCAACAAGAAGGAATCAATTACATGGAGACCTTTTCTCCTATATATAAGAAGGATACCTTATGAGTGATTATGCCATTGGTTGCCCATTTTGATCTAGAATTACATCAAATGGATTGAAAATAGCATTCCTAAATGGAGACCTAAAGGAAGAGGTTTATATAAAATAACTAGAAGGATTCTCCTCTAATGATGGTTAACGATTGGTGTGTAAGTTTAAGAAATTCATATATGGATTTAAGAAATTCATATATGGATTTAAAAAAACCTCCCGTCAATGTTATTTGAAATTCCATGATATCATCTCTTCATATGGTTTTGTAGAGAATATCATGGATCAATGCATATATCAAAAAGTTAGTGGAGTACATTTTGTTTCCTTGTTCTATATGTGGATGATATTCTACTTGCCA
>JANSVB020000143.1:1692191-1702291 GCA_025504935.2 Erythroxylum haughtii | reverse complement strand
ACAGAAGAAACAAAACATAGAAGGAGTGAAAAGACAGAAGAAGCAAAAAAATAGAAGAAGCAAAACACAGAAGGAGTGAAAAGACAGAAGAAGCAAGAAGACATAAGATAACAAAACATAGACAAAAAGGGAAAATTGTTATAACTTTCCCTACAGATATCAGATTATGGTATTCTTTATAAGGTTTGAAAGAAGACTTTAAGATATACAACTTTCATGAAGACTTCAAAGACAAATTCTATCTTTTGAAGGGTTAAAAATGGAACAGAAGATAGGCCAGGCGAAAAAACAGAAGAAGCAAAACATAGAAGAAGATGACGTCATCACAGAAGAAGCAAAACATAGAAGAAGATGACGTCATCACAAAAGAAGCAAAACACAGAAGAAGCAAAACATAGAAGAAGTAAAACAAAAAAAAGATGATGTCATCACAGAAGAAGATGACGTCATCACGGAAGAAGCAAAAAAGCAGAAGAAGCATCTTTACTTTTGAACATCTCTCCTTATAAGAATCATCACTTTCAGCTCGGATGTCCAAATTTTCATGCTATATACCAATGGAAAGATAAAAGAAAGGCATACAACTTTCTAGAAGACACATTTGCCTAAATCAACCTAGATTAATCCAGAATTTCTCCCTAACACAGAACATGAATTTTTACATTCATCCAATGTACTGCACCCAGTTCTCAACTTCATAACAACCTTTGAGATTCTTAAAGACAGAATTTAAATTTGATGTCTTAATAAGAAATGTATCCATATGTTTCTAGTTTAATATAAATTAATAATCATCTCATTTGGATAACTAGAGAAAAAGTTGTGGCTAAAAGACTGAAGCATACTCTGTGAACATTTTCCAAATCACTACCAATTTCGTTTCCAAATCTTTCCTTACTACAACTCATACCTAGATCACTCTTTCTACTTCCTCTACTTCTCATTTTTAATAAAATCAAATTTAACATCAATTATACTAAGAAGTTGTCAATGAATGCATGTACCACTTTTTTTCATGTGCAAAGATTCAATATTTATGTGCATGTATGCTAACATTATGCATGAGCAAGAAAAATGCATTTCCTTAATCTCTCTTTGAGCTCACATGTACTGAAATTTTAGGTCCTAACCCTTAATATGAGTACGGGATGTTACATCTTTAGAGAGAAATCTGGCCTAAGACAAGGAGACCCTCTATCTCCACTACTGTTTATTATTTGTATGGAAGCTCTCTCGAGGAGTCTGAATGTTTCCATAAATAGGAATCCTTCTTTCAAACACCATTGGAGGTGTAAACCCCTTAAACTTACTCATCTCCTGTTTGTCGATGACCTTTTGTTGTTTTGCCAAGCTTACTTGAACTCGGTTCAAACATTGTTTAATTTTTTGGGTTTTTTTTTCTAATTTATCTGGTATGCACATGAACTCTGCCAAAAACAAGTTTTTCTTATCCCCTGATATGGAACCTTTAAGCCATCAAATAGAAGGTATTTCATGTCTTAAGAAAAGGAAATCTTCCATTCGATACCTAGGGGTACCTCTCTTAACAAGAAGACTGTCTAAGAGGGAGTGTTTACCTTTATTGGAAAAAATCAATCTTAGGATTAACATATGGACTCATAAACACCTCTTCTATGCTGGTATACTCTCTCTACCTTTCAAGTTTATTGGTCTTCTCTTTTTATTCTTCCATCTTACATCCTTAAGGAAATAGAATCTAAACTTAGGAACTTTTTTTGGGCTAGGAAGATTACTACTAAATCTCATGCCAAAGTTAAATGGAGTGATCTTTGTAGGCCGAAGAGGGAGGGGAGCTTAGGTATTAAACATCTGGCCTCTTGGAATAATATACTGCTAGGGAAAAGAATTTGGTTCCTGTTTCATGACAAAAAAGCAATGTGGGTTAAGTGGGTGTACACAATAATTCTGAGAAGGAAAAATTTATGGACTACGCTTCCTAGTTATAATAGCTCATGGAGTTGGAGAAAGATCTTATTATCAAGGGATAAAATAGGGAACCAATTCAGATTTAGGATAGGGAATGGGAGTACTACTCTATTATGACAGGAGAGGGATCTTGAAGTATTTTTCTACATCGAGAGTGATAAATGGGTCAGGGCTTCCTATGATAGCTATAATTTCTGAAGTAATCAGCAATAATAAGTGGTGCTAGCAAGAGATCAATGTTGAACCAATCTGTAATCTTAAGCCTCTACATTACCTACCTAATTGTTCTAGACCTGATTGTTTACAATGGATGGCTAGCCCTTCAAAACAATATACCAATAGCTCATCATACAATTTCTTGAGACCCCCGATTCAAAAGGTTTCTTAGCACAACCTGGTCTTGAGTAAAAGTAATAGCCTTAGGTGTTCTTTCATATTATGGCTAGCTTTTCTTAAAAAATTGCAAACACGGGACAAACTCCTCTACCTTCACACACCAAATCATTGCTCCCTATGTAACTCAGATAATGAGACCATAGAACATTTTTTCTTTCAATGTTCTTTCTCTAAAGCAGTGTGCGTAAATTGCCTTAATCATTTTCAAATACATCTTCCCAATTTGATAAACCTTCACTCCATTCCAAATTGGTTCAACCAATCAGTAAATACCTGAAACTATGACACCAACCTTTTCACCATTCTCCTTTTTGTTACTATCTATAACCTGTGGATTGAAAGGAATGCTCAAACCTTCAAAGATGAAGCCTTTGATATGGGGCACCTAAAAACCGGAGTGATCTTCCAATTTATGGATCATCTTCACTCAAACATCGAGAGAAGGTAAGTGTGGGAGTGTTTATTCTTTAACAATTTCTCTGCAGGTTTTTATTTTAGGTTAAACAAGGGTGAGTATCAACTCCATATTTAGTATAAAAGCAAAGGGGAAATCAGCTCCAAGGAAATGCTTGTTCGAATCAGTATAGGCAGCATGGACTAGACAATCAATGGCACTCCCTCTGTAGCATCAAATGGCCTTAATATATGGATGGTGAACAGAAGAATAAAAAATGCTCTTATCAACAAGGATATGCGAAAGGTGGACAAACTTGATAGTAAACAAAGAAATGAGAACAATATATCTCATCTTACATGGTTTTAGCTGTTAGCTTAGTTTTTGTTTTATTAATGTTGCTTGATTTGCTGATGGAAATTGATGTTGGTATACTGGTGTTAATAGATTGATATTTTAGCTCTGAAAGATCACTTAGTAGGAAGGTAGTATAGAGTATAGTGGCCTGTTTGTTGTATGGAATTAGGATGTTAGTTCCTGTGAACCCTTTTGGTAACTAAGGGATACTATTTAGGAATCTCTAGCTATATACATAACATTATATTATTTGTATAAAATATCTTCTGATTTACCAAAAAAAAGATAAGGAAGATATACCTCAAAATCTAAAGTTATAATAGAACGACCAAGTTTTAAAGCTTTGTCACCATCCACTATAAAAACTATTGGGTTAGTGCAAGCAAGGAAGAGCTTTTGGTAAACATCCATATAGGAAGATTCAAAAATCCTAAAATTTTTCAAATAGTAAGGACTTTGAACGAAGTCTCCAAAAGAGTTAAGATTGCCCATCAACATAGACTTTAAAGAAAGTATAAAACTAAAGACATCCTTATAAGATTTACTATACAACTAGTAGAAAGATGAAGGCCTAAAAAAATCCGAAAAAATTCTTAGAAGGAAGGCCTTCTCTAATCCTTAGCTTTGTAAAATAATTTAGGGTCGAAAGTTGAACAATCCATAAAAATAAGTTAAGTATTTATAGAGTAAGGTTGGATATACATCTCCTTAAATTCCTTCAAAGGAATCCTAAGAAAACATAACCAAGGGAAAAAGATTTACCAAAGGTCACTGCTCTACAGAAAAGTATAAATTCTAAACTTGGTTTGTTGCTTACAGGGAAAAAAATAAACCGATTCTATAGGACCTAAATGAACTTAGTATCTTCCTATTTAGAAATGGGATTCCTAAAAGAAGCATAACTATTAATTAGTCCAAAGTAGTAAGAGCATTTAAAAGTGTTAGGATCCAAACTAATTTTCCTCAACTAAACCACAAAGTCCTCTCCAACCGCAGACAAATCAGATAGAAAGAAATCAACTTTGAGCTAAATTAAGACGTGCCCAAAAGGAAAGATAAAGGAATTATAGAAGGGATTTTAAATTTTTAAGATAGCATATATGAGATTAGATTGATATTATAATGGTTTCTTAGAAAGAGCAATTAATTGGAGAAGTCCCTATTGCTTCCAATTAAAATGGTAAGAATGATATAATCTATCTCTCCATTTAAACCATTGGTCTACATTTTTTATCCACAACTTTAAGGATTGTGGGGCCTAAACTAGAGGACATTCTAGCAAAAAGTTCAATTTACTCACCTCTCCTAGATATGGAAGAGACGAATAAGGAGATTCAGTAGATGAAGGGATTCCAATAGTCAAAGGTAAACCTTAGTCGTGGTAAAAATGTGAAATTCCTCCTACTATGCTACAAAAAGAAAATTTTGATGTCAAAATCAGCATAAAAACCTGAAAAAGATATTTAAAGCTTAAAAAGCTTATTACCTTATTATAACAAAGGATGGTAGAGATTCAACTGGAATAGATACCACCTTAAGTTTTATAGCCTACATAAAGAATAAATTTAAAAAACTAATAGAATTTTTGAATAAAATATAAAAAGAGTTTTAAAACATACATCTATAGCATTTAATTCAATGAAGTTAGTGGAGGAAGAGGAAGACGCGTGATATGCAAAAGCTATAATTTGAGGAAAGTACATTAAGTTTAGAGGGAATTTGTGAGAAAGAGAAAGAGGAAACACTGAAGTTGATAGAAAAGACAAAGACTGATTGAAGATTGAGGTAGAAAAATGATTAAAATGAGATTAATTTATATCAAAATAGGTAAAAACCTAAGGAGTAACAAAATTTTAAATTTAAATAAAGTAAATATTTTAGCTTCTATAAAGTTTTACTAAAATTAGAATAACGACAGAGAATCTTGATATAATATTTTTGGTCCAATGTTCCCTCTTAATTAAAGATTCACTCTAATTAAGAACTATACAAAGATCATCTTGATGATGTTTTCAGGCTTTCTCTTTTATATAGATTCTCTTTGGTTCATGAACTTCCCAAAACCACTAGTCATATTTGAAAATTTGACCAATGGTCTTGCAACCATTTTACAAAAGGCTGGGAGTTCTTTAAAACTGCATATTTGGCTTGTTCAGCCAAATATATGTAGGGGCAACAATTGATGACCTAAAACGAATTCATCTTATTTGAATTAAAATTTAAAAGACACAAACAAAGGAAGTCCTATAAAATATTTGGTTAGAGAATTAGTAGGCAATGTAGAATAGTAAAAGTATAAAATATAGGAAATATGTAGTGAACATGCAAAAGTAGCAAACATAATAAAGAAAAGTGGAAGTTAGGAAGTTAAAAGAGAAATGTTTGAGGCAATAAGTTAGAGAGCAATTTATAGTAGGCAGTTAACTAGAACGTGATCATTATAGGAAGTAAGGTAGAATTTGAACAAAACTAATTGAGATAGTTGAATTTTGAAGGATTACATAAATTCACTAGCATCATAATTGTTGAGCAAGTTCTATATATAATAAAACTCTTAATACCACAATTATACGAATCGTATCTTGTATTATAAAAAGGTATCATTCCCATGAGGACTATAGAAACCTAAACATTTTGAATCAAAACTTTGTCTAAGGTACTAAGAACTTATTTGAAATAAAATAAATAATTAGAATCAAAACAAATAACAAAAAGAAATAAGAAAAGAAATGGATAAGTGAGCTACCATTAAATTTAAGCTTTATCAAAGTTGAAGACTTAGGAACTATTCTATCCTTATTTTATTTCCCTTAATCTTGTTGATTCAATTTATGTTTGATCCAAGATTTCTAAA
The DNA here is from genome assembly GCA_025504935.2 of Erythroxylum haughtii. NCBI lineage: Eukaryota > Viridiplantae > Streptophyta > Magnoliopsida > Malpighiales > Erythroxylaceae > Erythroxylum > Erythroxylum haughtii. Next base: position 1,696,343 of record JANSVB020000143.1, on the reverse strand, counting down.
GTTTTGATTAATCTCTCTCAAGATCTAATCAATTAACCCTAATTGAATTTGATATTCATAGATTTGTAATCTCTCGATTAACAAACTATTATTTACTTATTCAATTAAATCTGAAGTAATTCTATAGATAATTAATTTCACGACTAAGATCTCTCAATTGTTAATTAATATGATAATTGTGGGCCTATTAAGTTTCCAAATCTCATTGGACACCTTAACACTAATTACTCGATTTACTCTGTCGATTTATTATTAAGTATATACACAAAAATTATCACAAACATTTATAAATGTATTGAGTTTAACAAGAAATAAGGTTCACAAAATAATTCAAGAACAATCCCTAATAGGGATCTAGAATCCCATAATCATGTTAAACATCCTAGAAATCCAAATAAATATCCAAGATAACAAAATAAATAAAAGGAAAAGATGAAAAACTAGTTGGTATCTTAATCTAGAAATATGGAATTTCTCTGAAGCTCTTCTTGATGTCTCCTCTTGATATTCTTTGATGTGTTGGCTGCTACCTTTTTTGTATTTTTCTTGTTCTTAAATAGTTCTTGATGCTTCTAAGATTCTTTCTAAGATTTCCCCACTTAATTTGGTTCCAAAAATAGTCCTGAATTTAAAATATACGAAAAAAAGTTGCATCTAGAAATCTCCTGTCATGATCGTGCACTTTGAGTCACAACTATGCTCCTCTATTTTTTTTCTTTTTATCATGATTTTGCTCGATTGTTCAAGATCATAACGCCTTCAATTTTTCTACATTTTTTTCGTTCTTCAATTTCCTAATTCCAAGCACTCATAAACACATCAGACTCTACATGAAACATAAAATTAAGATCTAATTCTTGCTCTAAACTAAACAAACACTTAGAATACATACAAACACTAACAATAACACAATTCTAAGCCAATAAATATGAAATCATCTAAGAAATACTTTTAAACACACTTAAACACCTAGAAAAATATAATATAATTTACACCTGTCAACAACATAAAGACACGCATAACATACACACAAACAATTAAACTACTCAAAGAAAAGACCTTATTATTATTTCAAATTTCCTTTCTATTGTATATTCATCCCTATCATTATCTCAAATTTTCTTTGTAACCTACACTTTTAATTAAATTATATCTTTAGTTTAAATCTTATTTCGTCACTTTTTAGCATCTTGGTAGCTTAATTTTCATTTTCTAATTTTTTTGAAGCTCAAATACATTATCGATAAGAAGTCTATTACAAATTATGGAAGAATTCCTCTCTGGCACGTTCGAATTTTAGGTTGATCACATAAATAACTAAAAGTATGTATTTTTTGTGTTTATTTGTCCATTTGTGTTGTACTGTTGGTGAATTTATATAATCCTCTCAACTTCAACAATCTCAAGTATTATAACTACTCAACTTCTAACCCACTTCTCATCATAACCACATTTTAGCTAACTTCCTCCCATACATTAGTCTCCCAACTTGAATAACCTCAAGTAGTTTTCTTATAACTGCTCAAGTTCCAACTATCTTCTAGTTTTGGGCGTATCCTGAATATCTACCTATATGCATAATTATTTTTAAAAGACATATCAATTATGTATCAATTGTCTGGAATTCCTAAATCCTAAGCTTCCAAACTAATTCTCATACTTAGGAATTACCTAAACAATCTATTTGACTTCTAAAAATCCTCACATAATTGAACCTTTTTATCTTTAGGCAAAATGGACCAAATTTGACCCATGCTATCAAAAGTTACCTTTTGCTTATATTGGTTGAGTAAACCAAATATATGGTATTGAAGACCTCCTAGAATTCTAAAGTTTTCAATCTTGATAGGAGCATATTTCAAATCTTCTAACTAACCTTCAACCTTTACTAAGAATTCTTCCTCCTCAAAAATCAACTCGACATTCTCACACCCTTCTACTTCTTCTGAATTCTCCATGATTTGTTGCATTCATAATTTGATTTTTATGGTTATAGATACCACCGCTTCCATTTATGAAAATCTACTTAACATGATACTTTATAATTAGAACCTTCATCCTCTATAAGGAATTCTTCCTTATTAAAAGCTACCTTTAGCATTCACATACCCTTCTAACCCTTCTGAATTTTCCATCATCTTCTACATTTAAAATCTTACATCTACAATTAACAGAGCTTTTATGTGTGAAAGTCTATTAATCAGGTTTCTCTTGATGTATATTAAAAGTCGTAAATCAAACTCCATTATATTAAGAATTGCTACCAATGGGAATGGATCATCATCTGTCAATATGGTTTAGATAGCTTTAACAAACAACATAACTCCCTTATTAATTTGATCTTGGATAACATTATTGAATCCCCAACATGAATCTATTTTGTGGCTCTATACACTGTGAAACTTGTAGTGGTCTATCCCTCTAGTTTCTTTCTTCATGAGAATTATACGCTTTAATTGTAAAGTAATAAATTTTTTATTAAAAAATCAAAGATTTCCTCTTTTTTGGAGGAGTTGAAAGTTCATTGAATTTAAGTAACTGGTGTTTGAATTTTTGTTTTGACATTAAGAGATTTCTGCTCTAGAGAGGGATAAATATAGGTTCCAAGGATATTAACTTTAGCCACTTCTGAATCATATAAATATGATTCCATACAATAAGTACCAACTGGACTCTTTTTCTAATGTCCTTCTTCACTAAAAAGTTCTTCATATTCAAATATTTTTGCTGCTAATCCATAAATTCATGGAATTTCGTACCTCGAAATTTTTTCTAAAGTTTAATATTAGGGATGTAACATCCCGTCCCTATATTACAGGTTAGGACCTAAAATTTCAATTCATGTAAGATTAGAGAGAGATTAAGGAAATGCACTTTTCTTGCTCATGCACAATGTTAATATATATGCACATAAATACTGAATGTTTTTACATAAAATGTGGTACATGCATTCATTGACAACTTCCAGGTATAATTGATATTAAATGTGATTTTATTGAAAGTAAGAAAGTGGAAAGAGTGATCTAGGTATGAGTTGTGATAAGGAAAGATTTAGAGACAAGATTGGTAGTGATCTGGAAAATGTTCACTGAAAACGCTTCAGTCTTTTAGCCACAACGTTTTCTCTAGTAATCCAAACGAGATGATTCTTAATTTGCATTAAACTAGATATATATGGCTACATTTTGTATGAAGACATCAAATTTCAATTTTGTGTCTAAGGGTCTCAAAAAATTGTCATGAAGTGAAGAATTGGGTGCAATGTTGGTGTATGAATGAAAAATTTGTCTTCAAATTTTAGGGGCAAATTTTGGGATTGATATAGATAGATTTTGGCAAAATTTCCTTCTCAAAAGTTGTAGATATTTCTTTTATCTTTCCAACGGTATAAAGTTTGAAAAATTTTGACATCGGAGTCAAAAGTTATGATTCTTATAAGAGGATACATTCTGGACGCAAAAAGCAGACGAAAAAAAGTAGGCGATAAAAAGCAGACGAAAAAAAGTAGACGATAAAAAGCAGATGAAAAAAAAGTAGACGATAAAAAGCAGACGGAAAAAAAAGTAGATGATAAAAAGCAGACGAAAAAAAGTAGGCGATAAAAAGCAAACGGAAAAAAGTAGACGATAAAAAGCAGACGGAAAAAAGTAGACGATAAAAAGCAGACAGAAAAAAGTAGACGATAAAAAGCAGACGGAAAAAAGAAGACGATAAAAAGCAGATGGAAAAAAGTAGATGATGAAAAACCAGACGATATAAATGAGTCGATAGAAAATGAGACGATGAAAATGAGACGATAGAAATGAGACGATAGAATTGAGGCGATGGAAAATGAGACGAAAGGAATGTGAGACAATACAGAAATCAAACGACAGAATTGGCCTTCGAGATATTCATGAAAGTTGTATATTTGGAAGTCCTCTTTCCAATAGTCTAAAAACGAAGTTAATCCAACATCTGTAGTGAGAGTTATAGTACTTGCGCCAAGACATGTACAGTGCAAGTAAAGATATGAACTTGTTGGATTCTTTTGGCCATAACTTCTTCTCTAGACCTCCAAATGACTTGATTCTTAAACCATTGGATTCGTAAGACATTTCCCTACATCTCCACCAAGAATCATAGTCATATGAAACTAATGGAGAAAGATTT
>JANSVB020000143.1:1614901-1637756 GCA_025504935.2 Erythroxylum haughtii | reverse complement strand
AACCATTGAGGAATTCTCTAAAGGAAGAAGACGAGAGGAAATAAATCAGCATCTTGCAACAACGACAAACAATCATGGATACAGGTGCGCAAAATCGAATCGATCCTAGTATAGTATTACATAAGTATGCTAGGGGCTAAGTCTTGGTATTTGCTTTAGATAAATCTAGGGTGTTGTGTCTGTGACTAGTTGGTTTACCTAAATCAACAATTCTCCACCAGCTCCTCACTACACGTGAGTTGGAGATTGTGCTCCAGTACCAAATCTTTAGGATTATGAGTAATAATGCCTTATATTTCAATAGTTTTTGTATGGATAATCTTTGGTTCCTCTCAAGTCGTATTCCTTGTATAGGCTATAATTACCTTGAATACATTCCAATCGCCCTGATACCTATTTTGCCTCCTACAACGCTAATTAATTACATCAGGCTACTTGCTAGGAGTAGATAGATTACATAGGTCTATAATTATTCCTCAAATGCAATTGGACTAGAGAAACTCATATAGAAAGAGCTTTATGGATTACATAAAACAAAACTTCCTTTTACCACTCTATTCTTCCTTATCATATCCAAGAGTATTTAATTTGCGCTTAATAGCTAGAAATAAGGTCATTGAGACTCTTAGAAAGGAATGTTTATGCCAAATAAGCTTATACCAATGTACTTTTTGGGGATCATTCTCTAAAAATATTCCTATAGAATTGATTAGAGAATAGTTTAGAAGAGTCAAAAATCCATTACACATGTCCCTTTTCTTTGATGATAGCAAGTAGTTGAGGGCGAAGTTCATTAAATAGTTTTACATATTAGTACTAAGGACCTCCTTAACCCTAGTTTTATTATGAATCATATCTCTTCCTAAGATGGATAAGGTTACTAACCTCACTCAAAAGGTCAAGAGTGGACCAATTATCATGCCTAAAAAATAGTTAAGGCTTCATCTCCCAATTGATGAGAGAACTTCATCCTTACTTTGTTTTTAAGTTTAGGAAGATGCTTTATAGACTATGAGGAATTAGTTTTTTGTTTTAAGCATCATAAAATTATTGTCTATAATGTAGAAAGTATGGATCCACCTAATAGAGGGAGGTTTTTATCCTGTATAATTCTTCAAATTCTTTTAGTGAATTGAATATGGTTGGTAACCCTAATATGATGAATGCCTAATACTCCCTCCATCTCTCTTTAGCAAGCAAAGTATTAACTATTCCACCTTTACTAGAGAAAGATCCTAGTTATAACCCGCACACAAAAACCTTCTCAAGATCTTTTCTATTGACTTGATAATGGATTTTGGAAATCAAATAGTTTGTGAGTCTCAAAGCCCCTTGTTGACAAAAAAAAAGCTAAGTCTTTTAAGGATTAATTCATAAACCATATGGTTTCTTGAAATGTTTCAAGGTTGTCATTAATGTACTCATAAAATTCAATTCAACCTTAGAAAATAAAATTAGATTGTCAGCAAAAGAAGGGCTAGAAATCTTCATAGCCTTACCCTTAGAATGGTCTCTAAACTTTATGTCTAAGTTAATTCCAGGTATGACAAACATGGTCAAGATCTCCCTGTAAAGAGTGAAAAGGTAAGGGGATAATGGGTACAATTGCCTTAGCCTTTAGCTACTTGCAAAAGCTTGGTAGGCTCCATATTTATTGTAATGAATTTTCTCACCTATTATATAAACTTCCTAGGAAATCCAAAAGCATTTAGAAAATTTAACACAAATTCCCAATCCAAAGATTCATATGCCTTTTTAAAGTCAACTTTGATGACACAATTCTTGCTAGAACCTAAGAATCTCCTCTGTGACCACTAATTTTGTGAAACTCTAAGATTTTTGTAGAAATAAGTATTCAGCCCATTTGGACTTGGTATATTGTTTAGATTTATAGCAAAGTAGGCATTTTTCATATTGAAAGTAGTAAAAGGTCTTATCAAGGATTGAGTTGTTTCTCTTTGTAATAGGAGGTCTATAATAGCTTTCAATAATGGAATTCTTGATGAAGCCTTAGTAGAAGACCCCAAATACTTCAAAAATTAAGAGTACACTTCATTAAGAATCTGATCATCTTAATATTTCCCATTGCCCTTCTCATCCTTTAAGGTACTGATTATTTTAAAGTTCCTGCTCAAAAATATATATTTATATAAAAAGTTGGAATTTCTATACCCGTCCTTCAACCAAAGAATCTTGGACCTTCGTCTCATCAAGGAGTAATGAGCCTCAATAGTCTAGGGATTAGCCTTTGGAGATGTTTTTTCATCATCTTGTAAATATTTATTATTAGGAAGAATTTATAGGGAATTATGGACATATTCTAGTTTATTTTTTGCTTCTTTTAGAGCTAATAAGGTGTTAGGAAAATTGTCCTTATTAAAAAGCTTAAACTCCTTTTTAATATTCTCCAATTTTCTCATATATATAAACTACTTAAACCCTTACACTTGTATATCTAGACCCATAAAAATGGCTCCATGAAAACCCTCTACTTTAGAAAGGAAACTATTGAAGTGGATAGGACAATGTCTCTTCCTAAATGAGAACAAATCTTGGACTAAGATAAGATTTTTAAGTTTTAATAACATCAAGTGAGGGACCAATAACTAGAGAAGTACTAGACCAATATTAACAGAGTAACATTTATAAGTACGAATGTATTGCTTTCTTTTACAAAAATATGATTATATGAAATATGGTACTTCCTTGAAAATAAACAAATTATATTAGCAAATTAACATTTCAAAACAGGTTATCGACTAATTAGGAATGTATACCTAGCAAATATATATATGTGTATGTATGTGTGTAAGGAATGTATGTGTGTGTGTGTGTGTGTGTGTGTGTGTGTGTTAACTATTGTTATGTTCACAGGTTAGTTCTCAAGTTACTAGTTGTAAGCATATAAACAAATAAAAAATGTGGACATGTTGACCGAAGATCTTTCAAATTGTCTTTAAAACCAAGAGACTAAGGTCCAATGACAAATCTAGCATCATTTCAATAGAACTACAAGCTATAATAACCAAAAGGAGAACAACAATTGGACAATCAGTAGTGAAGGGGAGAGCCTCAATTCTTAGACTAGTGGGCAATAACTTGACAAAGGAAACATTTGAATGACATGTTACTAGTATTTGTGAACATATAAAAGTCACATAATATGATTTAACTATATTTTTGCATTTGGATTATTTTATAAACCAAGTGAAGGAACATGTGCTATGCTATTCCAAATGGCGTTCCCTATAACTCATACATTAAGGAGTTTTAAACAAATTTAGGTGAATATGGCTATAATGGTCCATTTTGAGTTTAGAACCAATTTTTCTTTGAATATGTTTCCCATTTATCAATATAAATAAAAGATGCTCGTTGTATGTTATACTTGTTGGGGCAATACACATTTAAACTCCATGATGATCTAAGTAATTGACTAATTATGTTTATAGATGTTCTTTAAAAACTATGTTCAAAATGATATTGTAATTCCATAGAGAATAAGAGCTATCCAATATAGGAATGTGGGACCAAAAATGCACAAACTGAAACAACTTATATCAATTTTAACTTCTAATTTAATAATCTTGCATAAGCACATTCATATTAATCAAATTGATAATAAATGGAAAAAGACTATATTCTTTTTCCAATAGCATATAACATAGAAAATAAAAAATTAAAATAAATCATAGAATTTTGTTAAATAACATCAACCTTAACTCTTCTTCTTTGTAACCAACATCTTTATATCTTACTTATTTTTAAGTTGTTCATCAATTTCCTTTGTTTTAACTTGACTTCTCCTTGTTTTAATCTCTTTCTTTAATATGTATTTTCCTTAATTTCATTAAAAAAAGGAAAATAATTTGTTTAACATTATTGCCACTATAATTACTTGATGATACAAATTCAATAATCTGAAATGCAAAATATTTTGCAAAGTAGTAAGTTATGTAAAGCAAAAACTTATAAAAAGGGAGGAAAAGTAATAAGTTCATTGTCAAAGTTAAGTTTTTAATTACGAAAGACATAAATCAAGTTCTTCATCTTAACTTCTTGTTTACATTTTCAAAGTTTAATGATAGTTCATTCGTGGAATTTAATAAGTTTAAGGAATTTTTAGTGCAATTATATGTTTTTATTAAAAATACTATAGCAGATTGTTCTTATAATAAAATTTAAGAATTTATAAAAAATGGAACAAAATTTATAAAGCATGTGTAATTTTATAATTATCTTATAGCTAGTTAAGACGTGTTTTTTAAGTTGATGTAGAATCAATTTTATACCTTAAAGTAGTTGTAATTTTGAATGAACATCAACATGGATATGAATGAAAATTAAACAAATATAGCTTCAAATCAAAACAACATCACATCAGACACAAGCAATGAAGCTCACATCAGATAAAGATTAAGCAATGGATATGAATGAAATCAAATAAAGACTTATTAAGAACAAGTAATGAATCTCATATAAGATAGAGACTAATATATACCTAAGTGTGAGCTAATTGCATGCAACAAAGGCAATGAAGATGGCATGCGTGCAACGAAGATGAATAGCCAGTATCAACAAAGACAAATAGAGGAGAGATGACGATGGCGAAAAGAAAAGGAGATAACAATTAGGCATGATTTGACGTAGATTTCTAACTTCTCATTATTTATTTTCTATTGAAAGGAATTTTTGCATTTTTCTAATAGAGCATTAAAATATTTCTCTCTAATAATGTAGCTTGCTATCATTCGCTAAAAAGATGGTTTAGAAAAGATGTTTTAGAATAAATACGAATTTTATGTTATATCTTATTGCTAACTGCATCCTTAATCAAGTATGGTAAACCTTGTGTACATAGTAAAAACAAATAAAGCAACATAATTGTCATTAACTAAAGTAGTAAAAGTTTATAATATAACATAGCTCATGGCTAACTTCACCTACTTCAAATTAAAATCCGTATGTAACAAACTCCTTCTAAAAAATCTTACTCAACTTTACTATAAACCTTCTTTATATCAAATTTTAAGGACATAACCCCTCATTTTCCTTGATTTTAGCATTCATTTAATATTGTACTTTAAAAATAAGTAAAAACATTTATTTTGATCATTTTACTTGCATGAAAGTACATTAAGTTTTGTTCATAGTAGAGTAATGTACTTCAAACTTAATAATTTTATATTGAAGGATGATTATGGTTCTTCACATTAGCAATAGTAGGATACACTATAGTTCTTCATATTGGCACTGTGGGATGCAATAAATAAAAATAAAATAAAAAATGATATGTCAATACTTAACTAATAGAACCCTGATGGGATTAAGGGTTGACCCTGACGGGATTAAGGGTTCTATTAGTTAGAGGGTTTGATTTGATTGATTTTGAAAATGTTAAGTTTTTTTTTTTTTGTATACTTTCAAACATCAAAGTTTGAATTGAAATTTGATAAAAATATTAGGGCCTAAAATGGACTTTTTGCCTAAAAATAAATAAGGTAACAATGTCTAATGATCTAATATTTCAAAGAAATTTCTTAGAGATCCATTAACTAAAGTAGTAAAATTTACTCATATAACACATTTAATGACCATCTTTATCCATTTCAAATAAAAACCCTTTTACAATACATTTCTTTCAAATAATCTCATTCAACACTATCATAAACGTCCTCCATATCAAATTTTATGAATATATTCCTTAATTTTTAATCTTGAAGTGATAATGTACTTCAAAACTAAGTAAGAGGGATTTTGTTGATAGTAAAAGGGATTTTTATCTTATATATGAAATTGCATAGATTTATTCTTCAAAAAATCCTTTTAGGTATGTCTTTATACCATTTCAATTTAAACAAATTTTAAATAAAAAATGAAAGAGTAATGGTGAGACTGGGAAATGGGACCATGTTAATATGGAAAGAGTAGGCGCGGGTAAACACACAAATCAAATCCAGATTGACCACTCACTTATAGTTATTGCATAACATTTTATTAATTAAAGGGTTTATTTCAATTGATATTGAAAATTTTAGGTTCTTTTGTACACTTTGAAACATCAAAATCTAACTTGAATTTTGATAAAAGTACAAGATTTTAAAATGGGCTTTTTGCCTAAAAATAAATAAGGTAGCAAAGTAGTGTTTGTGTAATATCTCTTGTAACTCTAAAATCGTTTCCAAGAGTTCCATTAACTAAAGTAGTAAAATTCACGAGATAACAAATCTTAAAGTGCTAAACTTTTTAGGATTTTTTAAATTCAGTACTTAAACCTTTAAAATTTTAAATTGAGTGATGAACCTTTTTAAACCTTAATATAATTTAGTTCAGCATGTTAGTTTTTTCTAATGTGGGTAACAATAGATATCCATATAGCATTTAGTAGATATGCCACACATCAAAAATAACCTTTTGACCTGATTTATAAATTTTAAAAGGTTAGTTACTAAATTGAAAACTTAAAAAGATTGAAACTAAATTGAAAAAAATCTTTAAAGGTTAAACACTTTTGAATATTTATCCCTATTTTCATTGATATAAGACAATTAATGACTATCTTCATCCTTTTCGAATCAAAACCCTTTTATAACATATTCATTTTAGAAAATCTCATTCAATTATGTAAATAATGTTCGAATTTTAGGAATATAACTCTTTAGTTTCCTTAATTTTTATTCTTCAAGTAATAATGTACATTTAGAACTAACTAAAATATTATTTTCATCATTTTCTATAACATAAAACTACGTTGAATTTTGTCAACAGTAATGCAGCTAAAAGTGCATTTTGAATCTGGACGTTTATAACATAATATAAAACAGCCCTGAAATTTTGAAATATTTAAATTGAACCCAACATTTTTAACCTTTTTAATACAGATCCTAAATGGATGGAACATTTAATAAAATTAACTCTCTATTAATTAAATATCGTGTTAATATTGATGTTATGCTATTTTTTGTTTAATTGAACTCTACTACCACGTGACAAGTGAGATTCACTATTAGAAACTTACTAATGTGAGTCCTACTATTATATGATAAATGAGACCCATAACCAAAAATTTATAAAAGTGAGTTGTACTAGGACGTAACAATGAGATTCACTTTTCGTTAACTTAAAAAAAATAATTATAAAACATTATGATTCATTTTGATTTAAAAATATAAAAATAATGACGCGGTATTCAATTCATGGAAAATTTTATTCTCATTAAAATTTTGATATATTTAAGTCTGTTTTGAATATTTTTAAAATGTTGGGATTTAATTTGAATATTTAAAATATTAATATTAACGTTGTATTTTGTTAAAATTATACTTTTAATTAAAAAGGAAATTTGATATATTTACAATGACAAGGGGCATTAGGTTGTTTACGAAACCGCCAAGACTTTTTCCTCAAAATTCCTCTGGTATGTCTTTATACTATTTCAATGTTATCACAATTTAAATGAGAAATGAAAGAGTAATGGCGAGAGTGGGAATGGGACCATAGGCTTACCCTCCCCAATCGACCACTCACTCATGAGTTGTCGCATAGCAATTTTTTTTTTTTTTCTGACAATGTTGTTCCTGTTTCTCATCTTCATCATCATTGTCCAATAAAAGAAGAGTCTCCATTGTCCATCTGGCATTATCTAAGATCACATTCAGATCTCACTGCCTCGGCTTTTCTATTCCTAGATTTCCTTAGCCTATTACTCCAAAAACAATTTAACAAGCCCGTCCCCCCCCTTCTTCAACTTCACAACCGTAAACGACACTTTCCTCTTCAAACGTTTTACCAGACTGTCCCACAAACACAAGCTAACTCATTCATCACTCGCCATGTGGACACTGATTCTATGTCATGTCCTTGTCACTCTAACTGAAGTTAAGAGCGCACACCCTCTCTCTCTCTCTCATACTTGTATGTGGTATCTTTTAACAACCTTTTGAACGGAGATAAATGTTGAAGTGGAGGTAGTTTTGGGAAGTGAAGGGTTGGCTCATTTGGACTGCAACAGAACTGATCACAGGTATGATCGCTTTCTATTACCATTTTCCCACCTATCCACTCTCTCTTTCATAACCCACCTTATTTGATTCCTTTCTGCTTGCTTTCTTTGACAGGCAAAAGGGTTTTCTTTCTTTCTTTCTTGTTATCTCTTTAAGAATCTTTCTGATGTTTTGGTGTTGAGTGTCAAGTGGGTTTCAATTTGCTCTTCACTTGTCTTCTTGGAGAATGAAAAGATGGTTTCTTTTTACACAATCTCAATTCTTTAGTTTTTCTTGCTTCTTCTTTCTTCAGCTCCTCAACTCTGTCAGACTTCTCGTTTTGCGTATAAAAGGCTCTCATCTGTCATTGTTTTTGTGTACGAGGAGAAAAAGAGGAAAAAAAAGAAGACGACTTTCAGTAGGTGTTTCATTCCATGTTCTTTTTCAGTTCTATACTGTTGAAATACTTTTAATTCCCTTTCGGGTAATACTTTATTGGGTAGTCAGGTTAATATACTAATAGTGAGTTAACAATCTGAAGTTCTTTGTCATTGACTTCAATGATATGTTTAATAATTTATATTACCACTTTTTGTACCCTGTTCTTTTCTACCGTTAAACAGGAAATCTCTGTCTGTCTTCTCAGTCATGAATCACCCTGTTCCTGAATGGAATATTGGAGGCGATCATCCTGTCTCCTATCAAAAGAAACCTCTAGGGTCTGAACCCTTTACTCTCTCCATTCTTTGATAGGTCATATATTAGCGGAAGTTGTCCAGTACTGTGTTGATTTGGTTGGCCAATTTCGCTTGTACAGGAAGGATAATGAGGTGGTAGAGCTCTTGTGGCGAAATGGGCAAGTGGTTTTACATAGCCAAGCACTCCGAAAACCTGTCCTTCATGAGCAAGTTGATAAACATGATCGATCCACACTCAGGTGTAATGACTCAAGTGTCGGCTCAAGTAATCTGATCCATGAAGATGAAACAGCCTCTTGGATCCACTACTCAATTGAAGATTCCTTTGAAAAAGAGCTTTGTTCTAATTTCTTCTCTGAATTGCCATCATTTGATACCGCTGAGGAAAGAAAGTTGACTGAAGTAGATGTTGGACATGCCTTTAGAGCTTCAGAAGAACAACCTCACTGCATCGACATAAAACATCCAGTTGTTTCTGAAGTTTCAGGTAATCAAATGCCTCCTCCTAAAACTCAAATATCCAATGACGATCACAACGTACGAGGGTGTGGGAAAGGTCTAAAAGGCAACTTCCCACAAGTCTCAGTGCCAGCAAAAGGTGAGTCAAGATCTTCAACGGGAATTTTTGGCGTAAAAGGGACTGACAATTCGAGAGGAGATGAAGTTCGGGACTGCTCTGTGATGACAGTTGGCTCAAGCAAGCAACTATCAAATGATCCCAACACAAGTCGAGCTTCAAGTAATGGCCTGTGTACTGACTTGGTTACAGAACCATTGAAGAGTGATCTGTGGAAAGTGATTTCTCAGAGTGATAGAGGAAAAACAGAGACCCTCGAGCCAACTGTTACTTCATCATCTGGTGGGTCTGGCAGCAGTTTTCCCAGAACTTGCAAGCAATCTACAGGTACTAGTGGCCTGAAGAGGAAAAGCATAGGGACAGAGGAATCAGACTGCCAAAGTGAGGTGAAAATGCAAAGTTCTTTTGGCCCTTCACGCTTTTAGTGTTCAAATATTGCATGATGAACATAAGCTTTGAATCTGACAGGGTGCTGAGCTTGAATCAGCTGCAGCAAACAATCCAGCCAAACCATCAGGGTCTGTGCGTAGGAGTCGCGCTGCTGAAGTGCATAATCTCTCGGAGAGGGTACGAAATGCATTGGCAGATTTGCATTATAAGATTCTAGATTGCTTTATTCACTGATTTTCTTCTATACATTGATGCAGAGGCGAAGGGACAGAATTAATGAGAAAATGAAAGCATTACAACAGCTTATACCTCACTGCAATAAGGTCCTCTTGTACTAACAGTTTTTTTTGTTCTCCCTTCGTCTGTCTCCTATTACATTTCTTCAGACAAAGTTCTTTTTGATTTTCATCTTTTTCACTAGTTTTATCATTTCTGTATTGAATGTGATGTTGGGTCATTTAAACATTTGAAATTATCTTGAGATTTTCCCTAAACACGAAAAATGAATCAACCAACATTGTTAACATGTTGAAATGCAAAGAAACAAAAAGATGGGTGCGGAAGAACTGTTTGTATTAAAGTAGACTTAGGAACAACCAAACAAGAGTAGAGCATCAAGTGTTTGTATTAATTTGATGCTTCCACTTAATCCACTTATATAATTGCAGACAGATAAAGCGTCAATGCTGGATGAGGCTATTGAATATCTGAAGTCACTTCAGATGCAGCTTCAGGTAGAGCATCAATGATTCTTGTAGAAGTCAATCAATCTCTTGTCATCGAAACCACTGATAATCAGATATCTAAGTGCTTCAGGTAATGTGGATGGGAGGTGGGATGGCAACAATGATGTATCCTGGAGTCCAGCATTATATGCCCCAAATGGGAGTTGGAGTTAGTCCTCCTCCCATGCCTTCAATGCAGAACGCAATGCAATTTGCTAGGGTCCCTCTAGTCGATCAATCCATGTCTCTATCTCCTGCACAAAGCCAAGCAGTAATGTGCCAAAATCCAATGTTCAATCCTGTTGCTTATCAAAATCAGATCTCTGATATGTATGCACATCTCATGGGGTTTCATATGCAAAACGCCGCTCAGGTTCGGCCTCATTGTTGTAATATGTACCTCCTTGACATCCTCCTTTATCGTTCAAATAAAATTTTTACGTGTGATTGTTTGGAGTCGCAGCCTATGAACATGTTCAGATATGCGTCGCCAGCGGTACAGCAGGGTCAGATGATTCCACCACCTAGTAGTGGTGGCGGAGCCTCAAGTAGTGCAGCCGTGGCAACTGACACTCCTCAAAATGGCAAGATGAGTAAGTTCTGATTATTTGTTGTGCGATGCTAAACATGAAAAAGAAATTCGTCATAGAAACATTGTGACGATCCTTCTTCCTTGCTTGGCATGATCCTTCTTCCTTGCATATATTATGTCCATATTAGAAAATTCTCTCATCAACTCTACGTTTGAACATGAGCAGGCTAGTTGGCAATATGCAATGCTTATGGTCCCCCACAAAACGTGAATCAGGACCACCGCACTGTAGTTTGAAGAAGGCGGCGAATCTGTGGACCACATTTGTTTCTTCAAGTAGACTAGGTGGGTTTTTTTTTTTAAAATGTATATCCGAATTAAACACCTATGACTCTGGTTGAGAAATTGTTACTAATTTATGTTATCGAAATAGCAATAACACTGGAACAATTTATCTGAACATAAGGTGTCGTGAAAATTACTCTCTTAAGTCAGAAATTTCCCTTCTACGGTGCAGCAAGAAAACGAAATCTGACCTCAAGATTAACGCTTTCTTCACTAATTTAGGTGCACTCTAAAGAATAGAGTAAGAATTGTCTCCAAAAATTAAGAAAATAAAAAAAAACAGAAGAATTTAAGATATAGAAAAACAAAAGGAATGTTATTTAGAGATTTCAGGAGAAATGGTCAAAATAATAAATTAAAAATGTATGAATTAAACTAAGTGAGTCCTAATAAGTTTTATGTCATGAAAGCGACCCCAAGTCTCAGCTGAGCTAGGTGGTGCATACATACCTTTCGTAAGTCTCACAAAATACTCTATTATATATTTTGCACAAAAAGTAAAGAATTCCAGTGAAAATAATATATTTTGCCAGCTAACATTTGATTCTCCTTTGTAAAGATACTAATATCCACTGGGACACCAAAGGCAAATATTTAGCTTGCTTGTTTTCTTTTTTTTTTTAGTTATTTATTTATTTTTTCAAATTTAGTACAAAAATTTGTTTGTTTGAATTTTTGAATTTGGTTTTAGTCTTGTTTCTGATTTTCTTTAATCTGATTTGCTATAAACTAAATATATATTATTTAAAATAATAATTTAATTTAATTAGATAAAATTATAAATAATTGAATCTTATTTAATAATTTATTTAATTTTGTTAATGAAATTAAATAATTATTAATAAAAAATTAAATTAAAAATATCTAAAATTTAAATAAATTTTTGATTTAATAATTAAAATTGATCTAAAATGAATATTAGCTTATAAATAAAATTTAAATTTATTTATTTTAATAAATAAAAGAATTTTCATTGATACAAATAAAAATTATATAAGATATTAAAATAAATTTAATTAATTAAAATAATTTATCTTTAAGTTTGATATGATATGTAATTATCATCAGTGATAAAAATATAATTACATTGACACTAACTACTAAATAAAATTTTGTTTTTATTTAAAAGAAAAAAACCAGAAAACAAAGTGAAACAAAACTATCGTTAAAAGTATTATTTATATACACTTGGTTTTAACCTAGGTCTGTGATAATTGGACGCATTCAATATCGTCACCTTGTGTTATCTTTGCAGTAGGAAAGGAGCAAGTGGGCTATGGCATCAATTAAAGCAATGCTGCCCACTTGCGTTTGAGACTGATGGATACGTACATGGGAAGGTGTAACACAAAACATCACCTTGTCATCAAAACGGACTTAAGGTACATTGACTTTTAGTGGGGACTCATTTTGTGTGTGGTAAAAACAATAAAGCAGGCAGCAGGAAAGTGACGACTGAGAAGAAGAGCATTGCATTTCACATTTGTCAAAGCACTACTTTGACTTGAAACCTGACACTAATTAAGAGTAAGACCCTACCTATACGCATGCAAGATACATGCATCACCATTTTGGCGGCACAAATCAACCAAAAGAGAAGATGATGTTTTTCACATTTGTTAATTAACCTTGCGACTTATTGGGATAAGAACATCACCAAATCTGAAACTAAACCTTAGTACGTATAATAAATAGTATGCTTATTTTTACCCTAAGTTCTACCATAGATACAAAAATCGAGTAGAAACAAGAACATTTTGTCTTGTTGAATGTTGATTCCTAATAATTTTTATAGCCATTGACTTGGAAACTAGACCTGACAGTAGGTCAGGCTTTGGGTTGGTAGGCATTGAGTGGAGTATTCGGAAAATGTTCAAACCAGTTCCAACCTATTCCATGAAACTTCGTGCAAGATTAGGCCGACCTGCCCATGTTTTGTCCTAGAATGATAATTTTAATTACCCGAAGCTAGGTTAATTCGCCAAGTTTGAACGAGCTCGATCGGCCTAATTCACTTTCTTTGTTAGGAGAATCCATATGAGATATACTATGTGTATACTGAAAATGTGGCAGAAGAAAGAGTAGATCTAAAGGATTTAAACTAAAAAACCCGACATTATGTCTACAGTTCATGGAATATAAGGTCCATTAATTGCACCACTAGACAACACTCTCCAAGGGACTTTATTTTGGAGAATAAACTTCTTGGAGTCTAAGTTGAACTAGGAGAGCCTTACAAAATTGAAGGTTTTGGGCAAGAAGTGGTCCTTTCTTTCCGATCAACATCTTCATTATGGTTGTATTGTAGTGGCCTTTCGCACTAGTTTGGTCAAGGTTTTTCTACTCCAAACTTGTAATCAGCTTATGCACTTACAAGTAAATTTCCTCTAGGAGGACACAATTAGGTCTACACTCTCATTTGTTTATGGATCAAATTTTGCTTTTCGGAGGAACATACTATGGGATAATCTTCAAGGTATACACTCTTTGAATCAAGACCCTCGGGTGATACTAGGGGATTTCAACAATACTCTCTTTATGTCAGAAGCATAGATCTAGAGTGCAACAACTTAAAGATGGAGATAAAAATATCATATTTATTCAAAATTTAATCATGGTAAGGAGGAATTTCAATACGATATATTCTTTAGCCAATCATGATATTATAATGGTGACCATCTCATAATGAGTTGAAAAAGGAGGCAATTATTTTTTTTCAAGAACTCTACAGGGACTCCTACATTAACCAACTCATTTATAACTGCTTCAATCCTTTATCAAGAATAAGTTCTTTGAGGATGAATTAGAATTGTTGAATGGTCCAGTTAACACTCAGGACATAGAGAGAGTAGTTTCTGGACTGACTCCAAACAAGAATTCAAACTTTGGTTGTCTCAATAGATGTTTATATTAAAAAGCTTGACATCTCATCAAGAACATGCAATCCTAGAATTATTTGATAAGGGCAAAATTTTAAACAAAATTAATATGACCTTCTTATGCCTCATCCCAAAAGTGCCTAACCTAGGGTCCTTAAATAAGTATAGGCCAATTTCTTGTTGTAAGTTTGTATACAAATGATATGTAAAATATTAGCAAAAAGGATGAAGAGAGTTATGAAGCCTATCATTAGTGAAACTTAGGGTGTCTTTATTGATGGAAGAGTTATTAGTGATAATGTGCTCCTAGCATAAAAACTTTTTAAGACTTAAGAAGGAATTCTCTTAAAAACTATAAAGATTGACTTTTGTAAGACATAGGAAAAAAATTAGTTGGGATTTCATCCTCTAGTTGTTGGAAGTTTTTGGTTTTCCTAAAAACTTCAAAAATTGGATAATGATAAATGTGAGTACACACACACACACACACACACACACACACACACACACAAACATAGATGAGCCACTTCTTTTAGTGTTTTAATTAATGGAGAACCTTTGTTTGTGGGAGAAAGGGGGTTGAGGCAAGGAGAAACATCCTTGCATACTTGTTAATCCTTTATATGGAAGTCCTGATAAGTTTAATTAAATATAATATTAAGTCAAATTTTAGTTTTAGGTTTGACAACAAGTGTAAGAAAATATGATTGGTTTACCTGTCTTTTGCTAATGATCTAATCCCTTTTTTAAGAGCTTATGATAGATCAATTAGCCTTGTAATGGCTTCCATTCATGCCTTTAGAGAGATCTCTAGTTTGGATACATATAGGAGTAAAAGTCAAATGATTCTCTCTTTTAGTGCTCACTGCATTGCTAAGTGGCTCACAATCATCATTAGAATTCAGGTAAAGCTTCCTCTTTTTAGTTAACTTAGATTGCATATTTCAACAAGGAAGCTTCAATTCAAGGATTTCCTCCCACTGATTGAGAAGATCTAAAAGAGATTGAAATTTTGGTGTAATAAAGCTTTATCACCTATAAAAAGACCACAATTGATTAGAGACGTCTTAAACTCTTCATATATATTTCTTTCTCTTAAGATGGCTTGTTAAGTTAATGGAAAAAAAGGATAACAGATTTAAAGTGCACAACCTTTTAGATTTTTTTTAATTCATTGACCGACCTTTTATGACCTTAACAACTCAGTTCAAAATGTTAGTTTTGTTAATATTTTGTCGATTTTGCTAACAAAATCTTTTATGTTCATGATATGTAAACATCTGTATAGAAAATTAATTGCCAACTAATTATTCGTATGAACTAAAATGCCCAATCCAATGTGCTAAAGAGGTTATATGTTGGGTATTTTAGTTCACGCGGTTGATTAGTTGATAATTAATTTTGTTAGCCAAATCAGAAAATACTAAACATAACTAACATTTTGGATTGAGTTGTTAAGGAAATTAAAGGTTGATCACTTAATTGAAAATTTTAAAAGTTTAGACACTGAATTGCAAAAATCTTAAAAGTTTGGGCACCTTAGAATTTTGTTATCCCTAGAAAATGAGGAGATCCCTTTAGGTAAGGGGCACGGAAAGTAAGTATTTTTCCAAGGTAGGTTAGTAAGAAGTGAGTAAACCAATGAGAGAGGGAGGGTTGGGTTGGAGAACACTCCAATTAGTATAAGCAACAAAGTTTTTGTAGGGAAAAGACTATGAAGATTGCTAGAGAATAAGGACTTATTATGGGTTAAGTGGATGTACTCTTATTAAAAAAAAAGTGTCTGAGAAGTCAAGAATAGACTCTCATACTCTTGGTTTTTAGCTTAACTGCTAAAACTGAAGGGTAGCTTAGTTGAAAACATTAGGTAAAAGATTATTAATGGTGAATTAACTTCTCTTTACTTTGACAAGGAGAGTGGTATTAAAACTCTTTGTCAAACAATATATACCAACAATCCTTAGTAGCTATCCAAATAATGTTAAACTAGGTGTTTGGGTTTACTCTAATTGGTGGACAAGCTATCATCATGAGCTGGAGCATATATTTGTCAGGATTTAATCTAAACCAAGAGAAGAAAGATGTTTACATATGGCTTGAAAAATTACCAATAAACAATGTAGATAATTTCTTAGATGAAAAGGCCAAATGATGGACTGGTGGAGAGTGGCATGGAATAAAAATTTGTTAGGTACTCGTTTGGAAAAAATTACAAATAAATCATGCAGAGAGTTTCTTAGATGAAGAGGCCAGTTGATGAACTAGTGGAGAGGCACATAGGCCTTATTTGGTAAGTGGCTTTTCAGTTATTTGTTAACTGATTGAAGGGTTTTCGTTAAACAACTGATATATATGTTGGGTAATCAACTTATTGGGTTGGCTGATTGAACCCAATCAGCTAATTTTGGAAAAGCTAGTAGATAGGAGCGTTTTGATGCTTCAATATATGAAAAGTCAATTGTCCCCTCATCCTCACACTTTGTTCCTCTCTTCTCTGTCCCCATCTCCTTGTTGTTTATTTATTTTATATAACGATCAACATCATCTTAAACACCCTTCAGAACAACATACCTAAATCCCTTAAACCCAGAAGATGAAACAGTAAAAAAAAAGAAAATCTTTCTCTTGGGCTATATATATAAATGTATGTATTGGGTTGTTCTTTTTCTTTTAGGATTATTATTATTATTATTATTACGACTACTACCACTCTATGTTTTTATTACAGTTAAAAACTTAAAATTTGAATAATTAAATATATAAAATATGAATTCTTATGAAAATATTATTTTAAAATTATGCCTTTATAAATCATTTTATATATAAACAGCTAATACTAAACAACTAATTTTACCAAACGTCTTTAATAACTAGCTAATGTTATTCACTGGTCAAATCAACTGATATAATCTACTGTTAATTAATTGCTGATAGAATCAACTAATAGCTAATACAATCCGCTAATTATCAAACAGGGCCATAATAAAATTTGCTACCTAAAATCTCTTTCTTTATATGGTCGGCAGTCAGGAAAAGATTGGCGTCTTTGCAAAGGCTAAAATTCCTCAACCTTAACAATAGATTTTTCTTATGCAAAAACGAGTTGGAATCCCTTTTGCATATGTACTTCAACTACAAATCATCTTATGATATTTGAAGAAGTGTTCTTAATTTTTTCCACATTAATAAATACGATCTCAATCACTCTAAATTCTTGGACATTATCCAAAGGAGATATAGCAGAGGTTGAGATTGCATAACTTTTAGCTTATGCATGTTCTCCCTCTAGAAGAAAAGAAATAATAGGTGTTTTCAAGGGGTGGAGAGTCTCATAATAATAGTTAGAAAGGAATTAACCAACTATATTAGGAGCCAACTAATTATCAACGATGAAACTAAATGCTATAATAGTACAATTGCATATTCTTGGAGATTACATCTAGAGTTGAATTAGGTGGCCTTAGATTGATGAGCATTATCAAATATGGAATGCTACAAGTTAGAGTGCAAGTATAGCACAAGAAAAAGTAGGCAAAAGGCTCAAATATCTTTGTCTGCAATCATAATATGAAGTGTTTCAGATTTCCAGAATTTATATAAGTTAATATGCTGATGGTAGAATTTGCATATACAGATTTTGTTGTGAATTCCCAGAAACTATGACTATAATCAAGTATCCACAGTGATAAATGTGTCGGCAGGCTCTTTTAAGAGTTCTTTTTGTGTGTTTACGATAATAAATGATTAAGTTGGTTTACTTTGAGCTCAAATCAATTCAAAAATACCTAAGTCATTTAACTTAAAATCAGCAAAACTCGATTTACTTGTTACTTTAACAATCTGAGTTAAAAAAAGAAAATCAAGTAGAACAAAAGCATTAAAAGAAAGATAGAAGGTTGTTTGGATTATTGTGAATCTCTTGGTATACTATGGACGCAAACATGAAAAGATTGATTGACGTAACGTGTTTCAAACTTATA
The DNA here is from genome assembly GCA_025504935.2 of Erythroxylum haughtii. Lineage (NCBI taxonomy): Eukaryota > Viridiplantae > Streptophyta > Magnoliopsida > Malpighiales > Erythroxylaceae > Erythroxylum > Erythroxylum haughtii. The sequence continues at coordinate 1,619,648 of JANSVB020000143.1, read as the reverse complement.
TTAACACAAGTTGATGGCTGAGCGCTGAGACTGTTTTGTCCACAGAATACATAAAATTATAGAGAAAGCCCTACGGGGTCGGTCGGTCATATTCTCTGCCTCCCATACCCCACCATCAGAGGCTAATAAATTATCCGAAAGCGATGTACACCTTTGTAAATATGTAAGGTTTGGAATCGGTAAGAGCCGGTATAAAAAAATTTGTTGTTAGCCATGGATAATTACTGACAAAAAATGGAATTGTTGGAAATTACTCAAAGAAAATCATGTTTTGTCGATACAATTGTCCAGAAAAATTTCAATTTGCAATGAAAAAATATCTGTCGGTAAATATGAAGAGAAATCAACTCAGTAAATTTTTCGATAGAACATAACGACAGTAAAAAATGTCCGTTGGTAAAGAAAGTGGGAATGCTTAATGGAGTAAATAAGTTTTGAATTTATTGGCGATAATTTTAGTCATAAATGTCGTCATTTGCTTTTGGTTCAACATTAAAAACAAAACAAAAATGACGTCATTTGGATGGACGAACGATGTCGTTTTTGTTTAAGCTAAATCAACTGCAGCTTCCTCCCCCCATTTCTGTTGTCGCCATCCGACTGTGCCTCTCGTCGTCCCATCACACCTCCTCGTCGTACCACCGCACGTCATCGTCATGCCACTATGCGTCATCATCGTGCCACCGTGCATCCTCAGCGTGCCACCATCCTTGGCGAGCCAACGTCGTCATCTCTATTGCTACCGAAAGCCACCGCTTGTTGTGTCATCACACCTCGTCGCCACTCGTCCTCGCATCTACTTCAGGTATTGTATAATCGTATCTTGTGCACCACACCTCATTGCCGTCGTGATCCTGTAAATGTATAGGTTCATTACGTCATCATTTGGTTTTCTAAATGTGGAGTTGGTTCTATAAATGTGTTGACAGTAAAATTTGTCTCTTTTGAACAAAGTCCATTGTTAAACTTCTTTGTTAGATACTTTTCAATATTCATTTCTCATGTCTGATCTTAGTTTATTTTTTAAATATATGTTTATTTGAATTTTAAAGTATTTCTTGAAATTTTAGATAAGGTTTGTTGTTTGTTGAATTAAAAATAATTATGTAATTAGTAGCTAAGATTTTTATGTTTAAAAATCTCTCTTATGTCTTGCGTTTAATTAGATTGATAAAATGAAATTAATATGTAATTTAGAGGAAAAATCATTATTTAGTTCTTTTCTTGCTACCATTTCTAATAAATGGTATCAGAGCAACCCTTTTAAGAAAATGTGAGTTTTATTTCCGAGTGAATTTGTGAGCTTAAACACTTGATTCTTGTGACAAAATTTGATTGTCTTTGACTTTCATTTCATTTATCAATGCTCATAGTAATACAAGATTTTGATCTATACTTGCAATGGATCGAGTTTAATTAAAGGTTCGAAAATCTGCGCTTAAATTTAATTAAAATTGAATATTTAAATTTAATTTTGATATACTAATATTTGAGTAATTTTTTAGGATTCTTTGCTTAATTTAATACCTTCCTTTTTTTTAAACTTGATTTTTAGTTCAAGAAAGAACTACACTCTCCTATCATACTTCTCTAATTTCTTACTTATACGTTTGGACAAATCTTTCCATATGCTCTTATTAGTGGCACCAAAAATAATGTCATTTCAACATAACTTTAAACAATTAAAATATCATGCTTATGTGTTTTAGTAAAGAGTGTAGTATTAACTTTACTTATAAAGAAATCATTTTTAAAATAATGCATTTAACTTATCATACAAAGTTCTAGGAGCTTGTTTTAACTCATATAGAGCCTTTGAAAGTTTGTAATCATAGTTAAGTGCATTATGTTTTTCAAACCTGAGAGGTTGATCAACATAAATTTCTTTTTGAATAAAAAAATTTATAAAAACACTTTAAACATATATCTTAAATAATTTGAACTTCATATATGAAAAAATGTAAGTAAGAGCCTAGTAGCTTCTAACTTAACCACTTGAACAAATTTTTCCTCAAAGTCTATGCCCGCATCTTGATTGCACCCTTTTGCCACCAATATAACTTTATTTCTTATAATGGTACATGATTCATCTAATTTGTATTTAAAGACCCACTTAGTACCTATCATTTGATGATCTATAGGTCTAGCTACTAAAGTCCACATCTTACTCATCTCAAATTAGTTTAATTCCTCATTCATAGCAAGATCCCAACTTCCATCACTAAGACTTTCTTTTAGAAGGTTTAATTTGAGAAATGAAAGCAAGATGAGATAAGTCTATAAGATGATATCTAGCGATTACTCTTGCTGAACATCACTTAGAATTTAATTTAGAGGATGATTCTTCTTAAATTTCCAAACTTTTAGGATTTCCTCATCCTTCTTATTTCCCTCATTTAGTTTAACAATATGCTCACGAGAGGTGTGTTGGTAAGCTCTCTTGTTTTCTTCAAGGATTAATTGTTATAACTCCTTAGATATACCTACATCATCATCTTTAAGAACTTTCATAGATACAATAGGGTTAGATTCATCAAACATACCATGTAAAGACTCTTTAATAATAAGACTCTTCCTATTAAATACTGTGTATACTTTGCTTGTTAAGGAATAGCCAAAAAGTTCCTTTATCCATATTTGAATCAAACTTTTTAAGTTATCTTTAGTATTCAAAATGTAGCATTTACATCTAAAAACTTTAAAGTAACTAATTTTTGGCTTCTTCCCATTCCAAATCTTATAAAGGGTTTTATGCAAAGTTAGTCTTATGTAGACTCCATTTAAACTGTAACATTTTGTAGCCATTATTTTTGCCCAAAAATATGTAGGGAGATCATACTCATTTATTATAGTCTTAACTATTTCTTACAAAGTCCTATTTTTCCTCTCAACAAGCCTATTTTATTGAGGAGATCTTCTAATAGAAATGTTATGAAAGATACCATCATCCTCATAAAAAGGTTTCAAATTTTTTATTCTCGAACTTCCTACTATGGTCACTCTTAATAGATGTAATAAAGAATGTTTCTTTTTTCATTTTGAACCCTCTCTACAGGTTTAAGAAATTCCCCAAACCATTCACCTTTTTTAGCTAAGAATAAAACACCAGTAAATCTACTAAAGTCATCAACTATGATAAAAATATAAAATTTACCACTTGGACTAGCAAATCTAGCTAGTCTAAATATATACATAAGAAATCATTGTGAAAGTATAGTCAAAGTTATCACCTTTTTACTCTTGAAAGAGTTTTTTGGTTTGTTTTCCTATTTAGAAAGCTCCATAAATCTTATCCTTATTAAATTTTACCTTGGAAGTTTATTAAAAAGTTATTTAGAGTTGAGGTTAGAGATAAGGTCCATGCTTGTATGTTATGCCAAATCCATACATTTTAACATTTTTATAATTGCTAAATTTCCATTTTACATATACTTAATATTAGGTGTTGCATCACTCATTTATGCTAATATAAGAATATATAGCATAATTATAAGTTAATTTGTTAAATTTTTAGGTTTTTAAATCATGATGAGATGATCTAAGTCTATAAACTACTATAAGAAAACACTTAACTAAAGTTTCAATATGAAGATTATTTATTTCAAAGCTTTTGATTCTATCAATTGGAACTTCATTCTAGCTCTTAGGATTTCCTATCTAGTTTACTTTAGGATTTCCTATCTAATTTTTTTTATAAAATGTGAGAAATTGAAGATGTACAACATATCATTTAAGGATGATCTTTTGTTTTCATGTATAGTTAATCATCTTTTCTCCTTGTCGTTGCTTATCCATCGCGTGTCATCGTCGTCGTCTTCCTTTAATCGTCGGTTGAGGTAATATTTTATTCTTTGATTGTTTTTTACGATGTTGTTGAGTTTTGTTCATTACTGTGTTTTATGTACTGCTTTGATTGTCGTTGTCCTATTTTCTTTGTTTTGGTTATCTTCTTTGGTCGTCAGCTCACTCTAACTCTTTCATCTTCTTCCTTCATGTGCTTCAATGACTGGTTTAATCATATGTTAATTACTTGGTTTAATTTAGGTATTTGTTTGTGGTTTAAACCTCCCATTTGAACTTGTTGCATTTTTAATGTAAATGACTTGCACTAACCAAAACTTATTTGTGGTATGAACTTTGGTTTGTGGCTTTAAATTTTAAGTATTATTAATCTAAATTTTATGTATTGTTAATCTAAATTATTAGCTTTAAATTTTAAGTATTGTTAATCTCTATCATTAACACATTTTCTTGTTGGTTATGTTTAATTGTTACATTCTTAAAGTTGGGGTTATCAATGAATTAATATAAGCTGAGTTTGAATTATAGTTCCAAATATCTGAATTTTGTTAATGGGTTATTTCATTGATGCTCTTTGAATTGAATAGTTTTTTTTTTACTTTTCATGTGTGAATCTTTACACGCATCTTTTTTAATATAATAATATTTTTCTTCTAAACATATTAGATAAATTTTAAATGTTACAATAATTTATTAATCAAATTATTCATAATTTTTATCTTTACTTATTATATTTGCTACTAGTGCATAATTAATTTATGTAAAAGATCAAACTTTTAAAATTTATTTTAAAATTTTCAATTAAAAATTCCAACTTTATAAAATTAAGTAATTCATTTTATGTTATTAATAATATATTTCATATAATTTAAATTTATTAATTTTAATTAATAACTTAAATAATAGTTAAATTATCTGCTTTATTAAAACATCGAGTACTATACAA
>JANSVB020000143.1:1593531-1608961 GCA_025504935.2 Erythroxylum haughtii | reverse complement strand
CAATAGGAAATCTAATAAAACCCTAATTTCATACTAACCAAAAGACAATTTAAATTACAAACCTATTTAATAGGAAAGAAAAAAAGGATCGGGGTCTAACACCTTATCTCCAAGAGGCAGAAGGCAACAGTAGAAGGAGGAGGACACTGGTCGGGATCTATCAACAAGAAGCTCGCTCAGTAGAAGTCAGTTTAGTCACTTTCGAGAAAGACTCTTTGATGATTTTATGAAGCCATGATTCAGCTGTTTCTCTTGTAGTCATCAGCTCGTTCTTGACATATAGGGATGTGGGGGTGCATTCAATCGTCACAAAAGCAAATTGGATTGAGTATCAAGGAGTCAAAGAGTGAATGGAGCGTGCAAGCGAACTAGATGTGAAATTAAAGGGCCTCATGTCCCTATTCTGATTGTAAATCACAGCCTTTTAAAGTGACCAAGAGTGATCTCGCTTCTCTCCAGATAAATGTTGAAAATTTTATCATTAATTTCAATAATTTGTTCTGTGGGAGTGAAGAACAAGGTTCAAAATTTACATCGAATAAAACTATGTTAATATGGTATGGTTATAAAGTATTATTGTTAATCATGATTGAACCTAATGCAACTTGAGTATTTGGAGTTTTCAAATACAGTGCTATTATAAGAAGGTGTTCAAATTAGAGACGCTTTGTTTGGAGCAAAGTAAGTGGGTCATCAATATAGGATTTGGTGAATTTAGAGAGACTGAGAGGTTTAGGGTTAGGCGGGATGCATGCTACTAGTTGTGTGCATGGATTGATCGTTATGAGTTATCATTAATAATGGATTAAGTGGATGAGATTAGTAGGAATATCATAGCATGGATTGTGAGGATTCCAAATAGAACAAAATAGATATACACAAAAGCTAATGAGGCTAAGGTGATTAGACATCAGGAGGAGTATAAAATTAATGATTCACATATTGTTATAAAGTGTGTACTCAATAAAGTGAGGGGTATATAAATGAAGAAATGTTTTAGGCAAAACTTCCATCTATATCACTATATGTGTTGTGTTTTTTTTAATCCCAATACCAATTATAGTGTAAGCTTACAACTATTATAGACTATTATCAATGTTGACGACAGTGAGAAGTTTAGCTGAGACATTTCATCCTCAACCATCTTTATAAGCATATTTACAAGTTGTATGACATTGTAAAGGCCAAAGGTGCAGCACCTTCAATGGGTGGATGAGTAGTTGTATTAATGGTGAGTCATGGTTGGTAGAAAATTTATTCTTGTCGGTTGAAATGTAAAATTGTACATATTGTGAAATAAATTAAAGTAGAGTTGAATTATAAACTATTTGTAGATTTATTTTCTTAACAGGGGGCATATGGAGTAACCATTCAAATGGGGGAAGATGGAAAGGATTTCTTCTTGGGATGACAGGAGTATTGATGAGACATTAAATGTTGACAAGGCATTAAAGGAAGTGTATGAGAAACTAAGGGTAATCTAGATGTTGAAAAATTTATGGTCACATTTTAATAAACTAAATGTGAATAGTTCAATCGATTACTATTTGCTAATTTATGTTAGATGTTGATGGTTAGTTATAATGATGATCACTTAATAAAACATCTTGGTGGTTGGGAAGCTACATGGAAATTGAAGAAGGCTTTGAGGGAGGTAATAGATGTAAAGTTAACAACTTCGTCAAGAATGTTGGGTTATTATATAACTATTTCATATTTTCCTTGTACGTGAATCTTTTTTGATATTTGAGATTTTAAGGAAGAGAATAAGTCTTTAGGCATGAGCTGGGACTAATGAAAAAGATGAATACTAAGGAATCAATCCTGAGACATAAAGAGGTACTAATAACATACCTAAACAATAGAAGATTTCTTAAAGCATAGGGAGACGTCAATGATGGATAGAGAAGAGGATGAGGGTGGGAGAAGAGATGAGGAAACGATGGCTAAAAAGATGAGGAAAAGGAGGTTGAAGCAAAATGTATATATTGAACAATGCTTTCTTAGATGTAGAATACACCTAAATTAGTATGATAATGATTTTGTGATGCAAACATCAAGGATTTGGAGGCATACATTAGTGATGTCACACGTATAGATTAGGTGAAAATTAAAAGCAATCTTCATCTTGTAAGAAAACTCTAGCTTCTGAATCTATATACGTTCAGTTCTTTGAAAGAAAAATTATTTTGAGAGCGAGGTCATATTATTGTTATGGTATAATCAAATAACCATTGATTGCCTATTGTTGAATATTATTTAACCTTCTTAGTTGTGTTTATTGCAATGATGTTGCAAATATAATGAGAATAACGTCATCATGAATGTTAGGTTTGGAATCACATTAAGTGACATCCTTGCATGTTCTAGGCTTAGGAGCAGCATAAGTAGCAAAGTCGATAATATCAAATTTAGTTATCAAAGATCTAACTTCTGATGTAAGTCTTATATTATGAATACATGAAATTTGGTAGTAACTTTTCATTAATTTTATCAATCGAGAGAGAATATTAGGGTTTTTTGGGCAAGTACATAATGGACTCCATATTTGCGATGAGTAATAATGGCTTTTGTTTCGAAGAAATTGATTAAAAATTGTTGTAGAAGACTTGAATGTCATGATGTACTGTGATCAGGCACACATAGTCCAAGCATTGGATGAAAACATGCACAAATCCTTTTGTTTTTATCAATTTTTTGCATATTCTTTCTAAGTATGTAAATAATATTGGGAAGAACTTGGATGTTGACATTGATGCCCTCTTGACTACCTTCGTAAGCATGTTTTATCCAAGTGTTTTGGAATTTTTATATGTAAAAATAGTATATGTAAAATGAATTGGCATTTAATAAATTTTCTCCAAGTTTTTTTTTATCTTTATACTTCATAATAATCACTGATGGAGTTGTTGCATCTTTATAGAAATAATAGAGATCACAATATTCGATTCTAATTATAGGGAGGATGGTGCTAAGAAGAACCTATCTAGAACGTTGGTTCATAGCAACATGTTATCTGAACTATAGGTGATAATATTTGTGTTATGCCTAACATCACAAAATGTTTTTCTTGGGGTGTAAGCATATGTTTTATGGAAAGTGTTGGTGTATTTTAGAGTGAAATGTGATAATAATGTTTTTTGGTCCACACTTCCTATCTATATGCCACAGAATTCCCTAGGAAATGTAACAAGTAAGGTTAACATGTTGTTATGCTCATTTGAATGTGGGAATTGGTTTTTTCTTATTATAAACATTAGTATAAATTTAAATTGTATTGATTGACCAAAATTTGGGATATTTTTATATGTTGATGACATTTAGTGATGATTGTGGGATTTACATAAGTTGTGCCTTAAATTTTAGTATGGAAATTGACATTTAGGATCGTTAATTAGGGAAAGTTCATATTTATATATTGTGTGCACCTTGTAATTTGTGACATATTATTAGTGATGATATGACATATGAGTTGCAGTGGAAGGATTAGATAAAGATTTATAAGCACCTATAACATTAAAAGGCGCCTTTTAATGTTGGACCCCACCCCCCACCCGTAGGTGTTTGCAGGTTATACTGCGGCGAGTGTTTGCGGGTTATACCTCGGCTTCCAACTTAATCAGTATTGTCCTCTCTGGCCTCAGGTGAGTTCTAGCCCTCTTTAGACAATTAATGGAATATTTTAGGGATTAGGGACAAACAAAGGGACTTGCATATACATTTACTTAGAAAAGGCTTACGATAAGGTAATTAGGGAAATCATATGGAAGTGTTTAAAATCTAAGAGAGTTCCTATAACCTATAAACAAGTTATTATAGATATGTATGAACATGTTAAGACTAGAGTAAGGACTATAAAAGGAGATATAGAGCATTATTCTATCCATCTCAAGCTATATCAAGGATCCTTATTTGTACCCTTCTTGTTTACAGTATTTATGGATGAGCTCACTAAGAATATCCAAGGAGATGTGTCTAGGTGTATGTTGTTTGTTGATGACATTATTTTAATGGATGAAATAAGTATCTCGGGTTTTAGTATCTCGGGTCTGTCATTCAGAGGGATGGTAATATCGATGCCGATATTATACATCGTATTAGATCAGGCTAGACCAAATGGAAAATGCATCAGGGGTTTTATGTGACAGGAAGATTCCTTTAAAACTCAAGGGGAAGTTTTATAAAACAGTGATTTGTCCAACCATGTTATATGGGGCAGAGTGTTGGCTTACCAAATGTAGGCACTTATGACAGTTGTTGGTAGCAGAAATGCTTATGCTTAGGTGGATATATGGCATTTCCAAGAGACATAAGGTACGGAACCGGGTGGTGAGAGAGAGACTATGGATAGCCAGCTTTGCCGACAAGTTGAGAGAGATTAGGCTTAGGTGGTATGGGCATGTTTAGAGAAGGCCCCTCGACACTCCGGTACGGAGCTGTGAGGGAAATAACATTTAGTGAATATAAGAGAAAGAGAGGGAGGCCGTACAAGAACTAGCGGGAAGTGATCAAGGCGAATATGTCAGCGTTGGCCCTTCAGGCGGTAGTTGCTCAAAATAGAAAAGTTTAGCATGATCGGATAAGGGTAAAGGATTAATCGTTCTAGTTACCCAAATCAGTATAGTCGTTACTAAGAGACGTCGTGTCATGTTGCATAGATTTCCCGGTATGTGTGGGGGATAGTAGGGAGTCTTGCCGACAGGGTTTCTAAGGAGGGTCCCTGTATTGAATGAGTGACAAGGAGGGATGGACTTTGTAGGCTATTAGGTTCTTGCGGATCTGACCTCATTGAGGTATTCCCCACAATTGGTATTTTCGTTTATTTTATGTTTTTTTAATGAATTGTTTCTATAACCTGCATCATTCTTACATTATCTCATTTGCATGCGAGTCCACCAGAAACGACCTCTCTACTATGTAGGGGTAAGATTGCGTACTATCGGACCTCCCCAGACCCTACTTCATTGCAGGATTTCGGACTAGGTGATGATGATGATGATTATTATTATTATTTTAGTGGATGAAATAGACAAGGGTGTTAATATTAAGCTAGAACTTTGGAGGGGTATGCCAGAGTCAAAGGACTTTAAATTGAGCAGGATTAAGATTGAGTACTTAGAGTGTAACTTTTTAGGTCACAGGGTTACATTCGATGTATAGATAAAGATTGGTTTAGTATTTATACCATAAAAAATTATTTTAATTAAGTACTTTAGACCTATTATTCAAAGCAATAGTGAGATAGATGATGACATAGCTCACCGTATCAAATTGTGGTAGCAGAAACAAAGGGTCATATCAGCATTTTTATATGACAAGAAGATACTACTTAAGCTAAAAGGTAAATTATTCCATTTTAAAATTAGGTTGACCATGCTTTATAAAGGGGAATGTTAGCCTATCAAACAAGTGTAGAGTCAAGAATTAATAGTGGTGGAGATAAGGATGCTTCATTAGATGTGTAACCTTACAAAAAGAGATAAGGTTAGAAATATAGTGATAGGAGACAAGTTAGGGGGTGGCTGGCATCAATGGTAAGTTAAAAGACAAATATTAGGTAGTTTGGACATGTTTAGAGGAAACATCCTAATGTCACAGTGAGAAGATGCAAGAAGATTATAATTATGGACTAAAAGAGAAGAAGAGGAAGACCTAAGAAGAATTAGGGGGAGGTGATCAAGTATGGTATGGCCCTATTAAAGCTTATTGTAGACTTGGTCCTCAATAGGAAACTCTGATGAACTAGGATTTGGGTAAAGGATCTTCCGTAGAAAGGTCCTTCTAATTTCTTAAAGAGGCCCTTCTCTTTTCACAGGCCTTTTGAACCTTTTTGTTCTTTTTTTTCATTTCTTATGTCTTGTATTTACCCTAAATACTTTTATTTGTAATACTTGCCCCTTTAGTTATTTTATTTATTTATTTTATATTTTCTCTTTTGATTGCTTGTTTGTTTTATCCATCTTATCCCACTTAGGGTGTAGCTTAATGATTTAATCACATTATCTATGGTTAAGGTTTTATTTGGGATGATGATTTCCTTTTTAATAATATCCTATAACTCTATTTCTTTTTATGTGAAAAGGAATCTGATTTTAGTTTTCTATAAAAATAGTCGTTGTTACTATTGAAGTATGGTGCTTAGCCAATGTTTTGTCCCTCCATGTATGCTATTTTGTTTCCTTTGATATCTTTTGACACCTAGAATACCTAAAAAGAGAGACATGCTTTGATGCTTATGGTTGATCTGAGAGCACCAAAAAGGAGGGTGAATTTGAGGAGTCTAACATGAAAATCACCTAAGAATAATTTATCAAACACCTATATATATATATCCCAAAATGGTAAAGGGTTTTCAGTGTAACATTGTTCTAGCTTTGATGTTACGCTATCGATTGCTGAGTCAAGCTGCCTTAATTCTATCTGGTATTTTAATAAAAGTTTTGTTTTTGGAAAAATTAGTTTTTATGTGTATCCTAGATCACCACGCTGAGCTATGCGAGGGATAAAGGTAACCATCTGAGGTGTACAAGGTGTAGGTCCATCTAAGGTGTACTGTGTATCGTGTAATGTGTACTGTGTACTGTGTATGGATACAGTACAGGTACACCGTACACAATACACTTACACCTTGTACACCTTAGATGGACCTACACCTTGTACACCTCAGATGGTATCAGAGCCTGGCATCTCAATCAGTTTATTAGGTTTGTTTATTTTATTTAAACTGATACGTTTATGTTGTTGGATAGTCAGTATTGAGTTAGCTTTTATTATACTACTGTTATATTATTTTCTTACACGTTCAATGATATATGTTTTTTAAGGATAGATATAGATTTTAGAATTTTAAAAGAACAGGAAGATGCTTTAAAAATAGATAAAGAAATAATAGAAGTACAAAAAACGATAATTTATTATGGACTCTTAATTTAAAAGCACTTATAAATCATAAAAATATAACATCCGCTTGGTTAGCAGAAGTCTACAGACCTTGTGAGTGCATGATGGTTATCACTGCGATTCGAACATAAGACGTGGTAGTTATCTAGAAGCTCTGATATCACTATTCTACCCAAAACTTTTATATATATATATATATATATATATATATCATTCAACAGTAAGAAATAAATGTAATACTTGATTATGGACATGTAAGTAATAATCAACATATGGCCTTTTCAAGCCAACAGAATTGACAAAGTCAATATTGAAGCTGTTGTAGTTCTTTTAAGATAGTAACGCTATAAGATCAAGTGTTTAGCCTTTATATCAAACTATACTTTATAAAGTATTCACATAATTCAAGATATGGTGCAAAATAAATCATAAATAACTATTATTGATAAATAATAATTAAAGATTAGGTAAACAGATTAACATCATAAACTTTAATGATCCATTCCTTTTTGACTTATGTGTAGTCCCTAAACTCCATTTAAGAATTATGAATTAATTATTAATCTTATTTTAAAAGTGAATAGTACTTTCTCCTTTTTGGGTGAAGAGTAATTAGTATAAGCTTAAAGTTCTTAAAAACACTCTCTAAAAGACTACTAAACCTTACAATTTCAAACTTACTTAATAGTTACACAACTCTCTCAATATATATAGCTTTCTCTTATTAGAATACAATATCAATACTATAAAATAAATATTTAAAAATTTTGTAGCACTTGATTTTTTTTTTATTTTTTCACCTATTTCTATTGAGATATTTTAGGTTTGAAGGCTTCTTAAAGGTGTTTTAACCTTTGTAGCCATTACTAAAATCATTGACTTTTGTATGAGAAAAATATGATAATTTGTAACATAAATCCCATAACACCTATAGGTTAACTAATGTTGGAGGTTGATTAGTATAGGTTCATCATCATTATAGAAGTCAATTAGTCCTATTTGATCGAATGGCTATAGGCTAATCACTTTAGGCTTGTGAATCGAGAATAAAAGTAATTCTCCTTAGTTTTGTTTCTTGGATCTTATCGTGCTCAATTATTTCATTACCTTATAAAGTCATTCCAAAATATGCGAATAGCTCTTCAAATTCTTCAAGTGTCTTTTCTATATCTTGAATCAACATTTTAAATGAATTAATCTGCATCAAATTATAGCCTTGAATTTATGTAAACTCATCTAAGGTGACAAGCATAGTTCGTTACTTTAAGAAAATACATACATGCATCATCATTCCTTAACTTGAAACTGTGGTACTTGAACACATAAATAAGTTTCATTATTATTCCAATACTATAACCATAAAAAGAAAAATGGGAATGAACTTACTTGGCTCAACATACAATACATTAACATCTTACACCATGAGATTTTATACATCGTAAATAGCTTTGCCTAAAATATTAAATATTTAAAATAATTGGATGGACACGAGCAATCTCAATATAAGAATATATTCTAACTTGATAAAAAATGATCGTAATTTAAAAATTGGACTAAAAAATAAAGCTAACTTAATTAGTAGGAAAACTTAAGACATTATAAAAAAAAGAAACAAGATGAATGATAAATATTTTATCAAAAAAATATTCGTTATTGTCTCCCTATTCAATATTTTCTCCTGATCAAGAGAAATAACCATGGTCCCCCTAAAATAAAAAATAGAGAAATTAGTCACAAGTTAATGTTAGGTTCAATAAGTTGTAAAAAAACTAAAAACATGAAGTCTTGGCTTCGAACCTATTATGGAGTAAAAAAATTGGATCTCATTCTTTATTATAAAAAGAATAACTTGCCATAATGGAGAAGAGCTATAGAAAATTAAAATATGCAAGTATGAAATCTCAAGATAAAAGTATTATGTTGTTAACATTTTGATATAGCAAAGAAAAATAAAAAATTACCTTTCATACAATTGTGTTAAGTAGCAAAGGCGTATGCACATCCATATAAATTTTAAACTCCAATTTATAGAGGAGAAATATAAAAAGATAACTTTTTAGCTTAAAGCTCAAAACTTGACTTTAGAATTATTATAAAGTTAAAATATTTTTCATTATTTTGATTATATGCTTTAAGAAATATTCACAAAAATTTTTAACATAAAAAACTTTATCCTTTCCTTTACATGAAATATAATTTCAGAATAAATATAGGTAAAATATTGAACTTCTAGCTAAAAAATTTCAAGGCATGCAAACAATTCTTTTTAAGAAAATAAACAATATGAAGAAGGCAAAAGAACCAATTTCTAACTTATGGAAAAGAGAAAGAAACCAAGTAAACCTTAAAGCTTATTTGAGGTACGAAAAATTTTCTAATATATCACTAAAATTAAGTTCTACAATAAAAACAAAATAAACATAAAAAGGAAAATGTGAAGAAGAAGAAACTGGGAAAACCTTTTAGTTCTTTACTTTTTGGGGAAGGGGATTCTGGTTATAAAGCAGGAGGGAAAGGCTACCTTAAGGTTCATATTTTAGATGAAAGTAAGTGAAAAGAGAAAGAAAATGGTGGATGATAAAAGGAGAAAGAGATTTATCATTTAGCACTATACGTGGGAAATAATTTTAAATATTATAATATTTCTATTTTAAAATATTCAAATTAGCTAAGATATCCCCACTATAAGGAAAAAATGGATATGCACAAAAGTGATCCATTTGCTAACCTTACTGGAACAATCAACACCCCTAATACTCCTCTAGCTAATAAGAAGCTCAAAGAAAATTTTGTTTAAAGTTAAAAAGTCAACAAATGATGCAAGAAAGGTAGTACACATATGAAAGGTATAGTCCCACACCCTAGGATCATCAGTGAAAGGAGCCCTACCTATATTGCTATAATCAATGCCACTAGAGCATTACACATAATGGGTAAGTTTTATAGTTGATATCCTATAATACCTAATTTCCTAGAAGACATAGTATTTATTAGGTTTAAGATTCAACCATAAATACTTACAATGACATGCAAGACCATTTTGATCATGTGCACAAATATAAGGATCTAATGGATCTTCATGACATATTTGATGCCATAAAATGTAAGGTTTTCTCCTCTATAATGGCTAGTGTGGCATGTTCAACATTCAAAACCTTGTCTTTAGCTTTCAGAAGTCAATTTCCATGTTCACATCCCATTTTCCTAGTACTAGTAATATCCTTAATATCTATAGCTTAAAGGCAAGAAGAAAGTTTAAAGGATTACGTATAGTCACAGGGTTTAAAGCCTTGTCTCTAACATTCAAAAGTTAATTTTCAAGTTTATATCCCATTTTTTAATATCCATAATATTTATAACTCAAAGGAAAGAAGAAAGCTTAAGGGATTACCTATAGTGTTTTACATTTGAGTAATCCAAATCTTTGGTCTTAACACAAATACGATATCATAGACATTTGAAATATAATTTAAAGAATGCATAATGAGGATAAAGTTATGATGAACAAGATGATCCAAACATACCTAAAAGTGAATGTGAGTCTTTGAAATCACCTTTTAAGAAATAGATAATTAATCTTTGACACCTTATAAAGAATTCATGTTTATTACTCAATGGCTAATCAACTTTTTTGTTAAAAGAATATTATTAAACATTGGGAGTACCACTGATATATTGTTATATGATGCTTTCAAAAAGATGGGAATTGTAATGGATAGATTGAAACTTATGACCTGACCCTTACTTGGTTTTAGGAGAGAACAGATCTACAAGAAAAGAAAGATATATTTGCTTGTAATATTAAAGACAAGGTTAGGATAGATAAAGAAATGTTGGCCTACTTCAACACCAAATATATCATGTAACCTATTTAGTGTGTTGATGGAATATGATAGAATAACAATATGACATAACTATATATAATAAAAATAACATTTGTATATAATGCTATAATTGAAAGGCCATTCTTTATAGTCTAAGTAATTCTATCACGTACCAATTGCTAATGAAATTCTAAGCTCAAGGATTATAGTCAAGCAATTATGAGATAAATTATTATCAAGTAGTTTATGTGTGGGACATCATGATATGGCTTTGTTTGGGAAGAATGGCTAGCGAGAAGTGCTCCATCCTCTCACTAACTTTGGTTATGGCCATGTCCCAACTAAGCCTCCTCCCGCTATTGTGTCCTCTTTATTGCTTTACTTTGGATATTATTCGCCATCTTCTTCTAATCATCCCCTCCCTTTCCTCACTTCACTGTGTTTTTTTCTCTCCTTCTTATAACCCTTCGATTAGGGGTATTTTAGTTTTCATAACTAGCCTAATTTTTTAGTTATTACCATTTTAAGTAACATTTTTTTCACTAAACTTGTACATGCCTAAAGTTTTCTTCCCTTTTTCAAAAGAATGAAGCTTAAAAAATCGTCTGAATTCCCTCTTTTACCCTTTTCATTTTCCCTTCAAGCCAATCTCATACTTTTAAAAAGTTTGATCCCTCTCATCTTACTCCTTCAACATTAACTTATCCTCCTAAATTACTTGAGCAGAACTTCTAACCATACTAAAAAGTTGGAAATAAGTAGTGGCGACAAACTAGTATTTGATTTCAAATCCATATATGAAGCTCTCAATAATGTAGAGGAGGGATTATGGCACATCTTCCAACTCTCTTTATTCTTAAAGACATTCAATTAGGAATGGGACTGTAAGACATCAAGCAAAACGTTCCATTGTGGGTAAAAATTGATAACATTCCTCTTAAATATTAGACAACATAGGTTTTGAGCATGTTTACAAGATATCTAGGAAAGCCCTCATGTAGGGTGAGAACACTGTTAAGAGAAGATGCATTAGATTTGTAAGAATATGTATCAGCATGGACATTTCAAAGGAGTTAAAAGATAGTATACCTATTATAAGGCTAACTATTGAAAAATCTTTAAAGGAAGACAATGTATATAGTACATACCAATGGAGACCACATTTAAGAGCCCAAGGAAAAGCACGGAAACTTATTAAAAGATTTTCTCAAATAGGAGGTTTTTTTGAGCTAATAGGGCTAGTGAAGGAGAATCAGGAGATAAATGACAGTCCAATGGTTTTTTAGAAAGAAAAGTCTCAAAATCCCTAACCAAAAAAGGAGATTACTTATCATAAGGAAAAGGAGTAGGTCAAGGATTCTATAATCTCTCCTAAAGGGAAGGAAAATGATCAAATAGAAGATCCTATAAATCAGCCTCCATGCTCCACTTAAATCCAAACTGAGACATTACAACAACTAAAGGATAATATGGATGAAAAATTCCCAAATGTGCAAAGTAGGAAATCAAATAGAAGCAATAAAAAAAAGCCCTAAAGGTAAAGGCATTTTAAAATGAATATACTTTTATAGAATGTGAGAGGATTAAATTTCCCATTTAATATGAATGCTTTAAGAGATTTTATGCTAAAGGCTTGAAAACTAAAATTAAGCAGGTAAATCTAAAGACACTAAATAGATTGAGATCACCCTAGAAGTTACTATCAATTCATCAATATCATGGTTTAACTAATGCACACCAAGATGTATTTCAAGATGGAGAATTCATCAATTTTTGTCTCCTTTATTCATGTGTTTAACATTATTTTTCAAATAAATATATTTAGAGAACTTTAAAAGAGTAAAGGGTTTTTGCTTAGGCCTTTGGCTAGTATGTGGGGATTTTAACACCACTCTATACAGATTTGAAGCAAATACTAACTATAATTTATTGAATTAAAACCAAGACCTTTATGATTGCATTATGGAAGTGGAACTAATTAACCTCAAATATGAGGGACATACGTACACATAGAGCAGTAAGCAATCCATAAGATGCTTTATAAGGATGAAATTAGATATGGCTTTAATGAATATGAACTGGCTAACTCATTTCCCAAAAATGGCTAACTCATTTTTGGATCATAATTTTATCAAGATAGAAAACTTATTTTCCAAAGTCAGTGTGAAACATCTTTTTAGATTCAATAACTTTCTTATTAAGATTGATGGCTTTTAGGATGCTATAGATGAAGGCTTGGAATTCTCTATGAAAGGAACAAAGAAATTTATATGCTTGCAAAAACTCAAGGCAATTAGGAACTAAAACATCTTAATTTCATAAGAAGTTTAAATACTAGTGCAGAGATTGAAAAAGGCTAATGATTAACTATCCTCTATTCAAAAGACACTAGCAAATGATCTTAGTGACTTGCATTTGTTGAATAAGGAAAAGAAAGCTCTTAAAATTTTCTACAAGTTTTGAATAATCACAATTCACTAATCCAACAAAAGTACTAGAGTGAATTGGATACAAGAAAGAGATAAGTGCTCTAAATTATTCTTTAATGCTTTCTCAGCTAGGAGAAATTCTAACAAGATATGCTCTACTACTAATGAGAATGGTAGGTTGATTGGTAAATAAGATATTAAAAGGGAAGTTATGAAGATCTACAAAAGCCTACTAAGTACTGAGGTACCTACAAATTCTACACAAGAATCACTAAGGAACTTTATTCTTACCATATTTTCAAATAAAGAAGCAGTCAATTTAATCATACCAGTGGAAGATAGTGAAATTGAAAATGTGGTGTTCAATATGAATGGTGTGAAAGCTCTTAGACCAGATGGACTTAATGACAAATTCTACTACAAAAATTAGGCCAAAATAGGAAGAGTTATCAAAGAAACAATGCACAAAATTTTCAAGAAAGGAATCTTGCTAAAAGAGGTCAATAAAACATATCTATGTTTTGATCCTAAATGCTCTAATCCCTCTTCTTTTATTAATTTTAGACTGATTGCTTTTATAAATTTTCTATACAAGATCATCGTAAAATTATTAGCAAATAGATTGAAAATTGTATTGAATTCTATAATCAATAGGAACCCAAGTGTTTTTCTTAGTAATAGACTAATTAAGGACAACACATTAATAGTATAAGAGCTTATGAAGGGAAATGCAAGAAGAGATTTTCCATAAAATTTCTCTATAAAAGTTCATCCCCATAAAGCGTTTGATAATGTTAACTGGTCTTTCTTGTTACAAAAACTTTAAGTAATGGAATTTTCCACTAATGTTCATCAATTGGTTCAGAGCATATATTACTTCTACTTTATTTAGAATTTTAATCAATGGCTCTCGTATTAAGATATTTAAAGGTGCTACTGGTCTCAAGTAGGGGAATCCTCTCTCTCCCTACCTATTCATTATCTGCATAGAATTTTTTCTCTATTACTAAAGCATAAAGTCTCAAATGTTAATAATTTCAAATACCACTCTAAGGGGACGTTTGGTTTGAGGATTTAGGAATGAAGGAATGGAAAAATTGTAAAAAGCAGTGTTTGCTTTGAGGTTTTCAATTCCAAGGGAATGCATTTATCCCATTAAATTTGGGAATCTACTAAACCTACCAAGGGAGGTGGGTATCAAGTTTTCATTCTAATCTAGTGGTTACTATTTATCACCTTAATACTCTCCTTACCATCATTGAACTATCGTCTTCACATTCTTCTCCCGCTGTCTTCTCTGATCGAGTTTCCACCTTCCGCCACTCGCTAGGTATCTACTCTATTATACTACTAGCTTCTCAGGAGACCGCCTCCAGGTCGTTGCTGCGAGCTTCTCTCTTTAGTCATGTTAGTCCTCTCCTCAACTAATTGTATGACATGTTAGTCTTTGACAATGTTATAAAGATGTTTGACTGGCTCTTGGGCTCTTCAATTTTGAAGTTATTGGAAACTTGTAGCTACTTCAATACTTCTTTTAGTGTTTATGTTTAAAGCAATTTGATTTCTAAGGTTATAATCATCATAACGTGAAACTGTACATGATTATTTAATAATTTTCCCCCAATAAACAAATGGAGGGCAATAAACATATGAAGGGTAAATTATTTTCATTTTTATTGAGGGTAAAAATGATATTATATTATCTTTCATTCCCATTAACGCAACAAACCAAACAATATTATTGGTATTAGTACAGAAACCCAAGTTAAAAAAAAACATCATTTTTTTATTTTTCATACCCATCCCCATCCGTATCCCCTTCTACTATTATACCCATATCCATAGCCAGCCCCGTGCTCAAACCAAACGCTTACTAAGTGCTAGTTGGTCTCCTTAACTAGCCTATGTTTTATAAATGATCTCGTTTTACTTTATAAAGCATATATGAACTCAGTATCTTTATTGATAGATATAATACTCAAATTCAAAGAACTGTCTGGCCTTGGAATCCCCTACGAGAGTAATACCTATTGTTGGCCCCTGAATTTTTTTATTTAATTAAGCGTGATTAGATTAATCGTTGGGGTCTAGCAAGATTTATATATGTTGGATGTTAATTGTAATTAGGTTATGTGACATGGGTGTAGTGAATTGAGTTAAAGTGATAAGTTACACAAGGGGACATTAAGGGAAGATCACTTAAGCATTTAAGTTGTAAGGCTAATAAGTGAGGGTAAGATGGACATTTTGGCATCACTAAGGGTTTTGAACTATTAG
>JANSVB020000143.1:1518474-1531682 GCA_025504935.2 Erythroxylum haughtii | reverse complement strand
TGACTGAGCAACCTTCCCTTTTGATTGTTTTGCATTTGAGCAATGAGTTGCCCTACTTGAGTCTCAATACTCTTTACAGAAGCTTCCAAAGAGTTGAATCTCTTATTGTTCTTTCTTGATTTTGAGTGGTTACTTGAATAAACGCATTCAGGCCTTCCTCCAAAGAAGGCTTCCTTAGTAAGTTCTCATATGAGGATTGCCTTTGGAACTAATTTTGCCTCTGAAAATTCTGATATTGCAGTCAAGGTTGCATTGGTAGATTATTGGTCTTCCAAGCAAAATTGGGATGGTTTATCCAACTAGGATTGTCAGTGCTCGAATATGGATCATTTTGTACCCTCAATTGAAAACCATTAAGTTCACTTTTTATTCCTTACTTGTACAAGATTCAAAAGAGTACGAACAAACATTAGCTCCATGACCAAAAGTTTCACATATACCATATATCTCTTAATTTGAATGTTTTCGGGTAGTATTATAGTTAACATTTTCATATGTTTTATTAACTCTGCCAATTGCATAGTCATTTCTTGATTCGAGTTCACTTCACAAACTCTAGCTCTTCTCCCCCTCCTGCTCTTTTATTGGGAATTAACCCCCAACATTTCAAAGATTTCGTATGTCTCCTTAACAGTCTGCTCACCCACAGCTCCTCCTGCTGCATTATCCACTGTGTACTGACATTGTTGTATTAATCTATCATAGAAGAATTGGTTCTGCATTTGAAGTGGAAAATGATGGTGTGGACAGTATATTAGTAAGAGCTTGAAGCGTTTCCACACCTCATGAAATGACTCTCCCTCCATTTGAGTGAAGGTAGCTATTTTCGTACATAACTCAGAGGTCTTTTGATGGGAATAGAATTTTACTATGAATTTGTTGTACACCTCCTCTCGTGTAGTCAATAAATCGGATAGAAGGGTCATCAACCATGTCTTAGGCCGATCTTTCAATGTGTATAGGAAGTTTCTCATTCTGAGTTGATCTTTGTTTAAGCCATCCAAAGGAAATGTCTAGAAAGTGGTATAGAATTCTCGAATGAAGTTTAAAGGGTCTTTATTAGGAAACCCATAAAATGATGGCGGCATGTTATAGTGGATGCTCTTCAATTCATAGTCTCTGGCTACCTCTCCCAAACGTATGCACGAAGTGGCAATACCAATCACTGGTCCGGCATGCTCCCTCATTACTAACTGCCTTTCACCCATCTCTTGATCTTCAGGCTTGGGTTCCTTAAGATTGTCTTCAAACACTAAACACCTCCTCGAAAATGGTGCTAAAAATTGTTGTGTCAAAATAAGTTTTAAAAATCTAGGCTATCTTACTCGTAAATATACGAGGTAATTGTAGTCAAATGCCCAGAGTCGTCTCCCACGAAGATGAAATTGGTCTGCTCAATTTAACCTTGAAAATAAAAAAAAATGCAATCCTAAACGCTCTAACCCGATTTGTTGAGTAAAATGTTTTAAAGAAAATAAAGCAATTAAACTAAAACGTAAGTTAATTTAGCTGGAAGCAAAGAACGATTTGATCAATTGGTGTGGAAACTCTTGAGAAATTTACTTCACTAATTTAATCTCCTATACATGACTAAGGGGAATTAATTGGATAATTGTCTTGCTAAAATTACCAATTGGGTTCTAAAATCAATTCAAATAGTAAACTAAATATAACTTTCGTATTCAACAAGTCTATTATCTATATCAATTATAAAAACCCAACTAATAATTACCCACTTAAGTTAATATATTTCTAATTCATAACTTAAGTGTCTACAGTTTCTTATTCTAATATTAAACTTCTACGCTCGATTCTTCGTTTAATACTAAAATGATGCAAAGGTTGGCCAAACTATCACATCCAATAAGTTCAGAAACTATAACAAATAATAAGACAATAAAACAGTTTCTTTATCGTGCATAATCGACTAAATTAGTTACATTAGTTCTCAAGAAAAAGTAATTAGCCCATCATGGATTAAACATTATCATCATATACTTCAATCTCATAGTTAACAGTAATAGATAAGTCTCAAAGCAATAAATAGAGTAAATAAACTAAAATAGATTGTCAAAGCACTAACAGAGGAGATGAGTTCAACAAACAAGTTCCATAATTCAATAGAGACAAAATAGAATGAGCAAACAAATGGACTGTCAAATGAGAAAGTTGGCAGTAGGTCTCCTGCCAATCTCAAGCTCTGTAGTGTCGGCTCTCACCTTCTGCCTCTTCTCACTCTCGCTAAGAAGAATGGATGCTCACAGTAGCTTCAGTTTTGCACTTCTCTCTCTGTTATTTTTCTCTTCTTTCTCACTAGTATATTGCTCCCTAGTTTCTCTGCCTCCAGCTTCTATTTTGGCTCGTTCCAACCTCCTTTTTTTCTCTCTATAAACTTTTTTATTTATAGACACTCTAGGTTTAGGTTTTGTTTTCATCAACCGTCAACTTGTATGTGTGACACATGACATTAAATTCAGTGCAAGAGAATATGCAAGAGTGTGTCAAAGTTGTCACCATCACGAGAGACCTTGTCGTGACACCATAGTCACGTCCATGACAAACTTGTTATAGGCGTGACTCTTTGGTCACATCTCTTTTGTGCAAATTTTTCATGGTTTTCTAATAACATTAACAAAATACACCACATATCTTCAATTCATTCAACTTTGGTTAAAACACATGAATTTGTAACCAGAATCAAAATATAAAGGCTTGTAAAATCAATAAAAATTAGTCGCAACATAAATAATAACCACATATTCTCAAATTGATATCCTTAAAAATGTATTATGCTTTATGGATTTCTATGAAAGATTTAACCTTATCACCAAAAGATTTATATAAACTTATCTCTAGTACTTTGGAACTAGTAATTTATAAATCATTATCTACTCACATGCAAATTCTTTCAAATCATCCACATGCAAATTAATATCAATCTAATCACCAAATTAATATTAAAAATCCCACTTCATAATGATTATTGAATCAATTCTTAACAAAGAAAATATTCAACTTAAATATATAATCAAACATCATAAATGATGTTTACACAAATAAATGTGATAAAATAATTATAGATGAAATTTGTGTATTTCAATCAGCTTTGATCTGTATCGTGAAGGAAACTAGTGTGTAGATCGGCTGGCCCCTCTCGCTGTGATTTTCAGTCCAAGTCTGCATATACTGCAAGAACCCCCGGTGACCGTTTAGGACCAAATATACCGAGACAAGCATGGCACTTTGTACCAAAGAACCATGCGTAAGCTATGGTGCTTTTGTCTTTTTTATTTTGATATCTTCCATTGTAGCAACAAAAAAATAAAGAAAAAGAACTCCGATCTTCTCCTCCGTCGAAAGCAACTTTAGATTTGATATCCAAAGGCTCAAGATCCTTCATATTCGGCTTTCCCACCGCTTATAATATGTTTCGCCTAGTCAATTATTCTTTTTATAGGCGAATATTGGGTGTGACACATCGATCAATTTCCTAGATCATGCATCTTTCTGCAACTTTTCTCTAGGATAACAAAATTTGAGATTGCATCTAAGGCTTTCTCCACGTTTACATAAGCATGCATCCTCAAAGAAATTCAAGGATGACCACCCATTTTCGCAAAAACTAGAAACAAAATGGAGTTTTTGGAAGGATTTAAAAGAAACAGACCAGAAGACAAAAGTTCTAAGTGAAAACACTAATATAGGCGTTAAATAAAATAGACAATTAATATACAGTATGACAACACCTCTTTAACCATAAAATGTTTGGATAAAAGCTAAGTGGTCAATTCCTGGATACAAGTTACAACAGACTACAAAATACTTGTACACTAATTACTTATGGTTCCTTTTTTTTTTTTTTTTTTTGGTTCTTTTCCCATTCTAGAAGTTCAATATTCAAGAGACCCCATTGAAGCCACCCCTATAACTCCAGTTCTTGGTGGTGCAGTCCTGCTTACTAGTGTGGACTTGTAATATGCTATTAAGAGCTTTTAGGCTGGGACAGGAGCAACGGATCTGAGGCCTTCTTTACCCAAACGTTGCACTTCAATCGGAGACAGTATTTTAATAGACCACACGTTATTAACAAATTCCCTGAAATGAATACAAGTAACCAAGGGTTAAACAATATCTCAACACTAACGTTACATTCGTTATAGTAACAAGATCCACTAAAAACAAAGTTCAGGACCACGAGATAGCATATGAATGAAACCCATCTAACATATGTTTATCATATACAAAATCTACATACCATATGCTGTAAAATGCTTAACTATATATCAAAACAACTTAAAGAGACATGCCAAGTTAGGTCTACTTTGGCTGGAGCGAGGGATGGTATAGCTGGTATATTTTTAAGTTTGATGAAAAAAGTATTCTCATAAACCATAGAACTGACAGTTAACTACAGTGGACCATATCCCAAAACTTTGTATTGTTAGTTTACTTAAGAGTATTCTTACCCTTTCATGACTGCAAATTCATCATTCATCTTTGTGATATCTTCTTTTTAGCAGTGAAGCTAAGCTTTCTACGCTTACAAAACAAATTTATCATTAAGGGTTGAAAAATACATGTTCTCACATTAGAAGTTCTTCACAATTTTCGTTAGCATTATTAGTGATTAAATTACTAATAACAAACACAGAAGATTATCACACATCCAATTTTCTTAAAAACCTAGGATCAATCGCAAGCCTTCTACAGTGAGTCACATTCTATATGTGATGTTATTTCTTCATACACCCCCGTACCACCTTCCTATCCTCCAATTTGGCTGTGTTACGTCCATCACCTTAGTCTCAATTCTACCAAATTCATTCTAACGTCTGACACGTTCTTTATAAGTAAACCAAAGTTTTATATTTTTCACCAACCTTATGCTTCTACCCTTACTTTTGCAGACATTACCTTCTTCAAGCACATCCTATATTGTCTCTTCATCTCGTCCTTTCCCTCTGTCAGTACTCTCCCTTTTTTGTCTCTCCTGCACCTTCAACCCCCTTTTAACTCTTTGTCCCAGGGTGTACACTAAAAGGCCTCAGTACTCCAATACTTAGCTCTCCTTAAGTACAGCTGTGTCAATTGATGTTCAATTTTCCTCTGATCTCTAATTAACATGAGTTTACCTGTTCCTATAGATTTGCCAACGACCTTTACATGCCTGATGTGTCGCAAAGATAGACATTCTTGTCCTCATTATCCCATCCCTGATTTTTTCTTATCATTCTTCATCTGAATATTGCCTTTGCTTCTACCATATCTTTTGTTCCTATCCATAAGATACAGATTAAACCTTCAACTCATTGTAAGTGGCATGCTGTATGCCAAAGGAGATGTCCCCTTCATATTCCAATAGGACTTAGGAATTTGGGCCTTTGTTTCCTAGTAAGTCTTGTGTCAAATTTCTGTTCATTATTAGAATCTGCTCATATGGTTTTGTCGATCACCTTAAGGCTTGCTATGTAGCAAAAGACTAAGATTTGATTTGGAAAATGAGGACAACCTATGGTGAAGAGTAACCCATTCTCCTTGCCATTTCTCTTGCTACTCACCTTGATTGGTCTCTACACCAACTGAACATCAAAGAATGCCTTTCTTCACTACCTGACCTCAAAAAATCTCCTGTTTAGCTTGGTAGATTATGTACTGTACCTCAATTTGGTCTCGAACGTCACTCATACGGCTTGATCTTCCTTCACCACATACCAGAAAGACTCATTCTATAATTGTTTGTGTGGATTATAGAGTCTAGAAGTGATTCAGCATGCAGTTTTTGAGTTGAAGACCTACCTACAATAGCAATTTCAGAACAAGGATCTTGGTCTTTTACACTATTCATTTAGGCACTGAGATTGCACAGTCTAAGCACTGCATCTACCTCTCACAGATGAAATATTCTCTAGACTTATCACATGAGAATGCATTGCTAGGCTCTAAGCCAGTAGACCCAAAATGTGAAACTTGTACCTAATTAGGGAGAGTCATTTTTGATCCAGTGAGTTAGCATTGATTAGTAGGCAAACTTCTGTACCTCACTGTCACAAGACCAGAAGTCGCATTTCATGTGACTAGTCAGTCAATTCATATCCATAACGTCGAGCACATTGAAAGAACAATTCACATTGCATAACACATCAAACAAGATCCTGGACAGTCCTTTCTATGCAAGATCCTGGACAGTCCTTTCTATGTTGCAACCATGGACATGTTGATATATTAATATGATTGGTATGTATTGAATATTAATTAAAGAAGTTCAAGTAGTATAGAGCAATTACACAGTTATCAAATAGATAATTTGGTAAAATATTGACTAAAGAAACTAACATAAAGTGAAGGGATAAAAAATTCAAAAGTGCCTAACCTTTTGAGATTTTTTTAATTTAGTGTATCACCTTTTAAAGTTTTCAGTTTAGTGAATAATTTTTCAGAAATGTACAACCCAAGTCAAAACAATGTCTCCATTAACCGTTTGCTAATGTAGATAACAAACAGAAACCCACGTGACATTTGGTGGATATCCCACATCAGCCTTAACTTAAGCTGTACAAGTTTTGAAAGGTTAATCACTAAATTAAAAACTTTAAAAGTTGGACACTGAATTAAAAAAAATCCAAAAGGTTCGGCACTTTTGAATTTCTTATCCCTAAAGTGAACATAAAACTTAAAAATGTATCAGGAGACTTACTGCCAAGGGTCATCACCAAGGAGAAGCACATCATTCTCCCGGTCAACAAATACAAGCTGCCAGCCTGATCTCTGAGGGTCCTCTAGTTGGCCTTCAAGGCCAAACATTCGAGCAAGCTCACTACGCAGCTCATCATAACTGCTAAATTTGGAAATATTCAATGAGCGCCCAAAGGACCCTTGCTTGTGAACCTATCAAAAGTGTACTAATTTGAGTCAGTAATCAGAAGACAGGAACCATTAAAACATAAGCTTCATACAGCATTAACAGTAAGGAATGGATGCCCATGACATCATGAAAATGTATTGTTGAAAAATATTTCCAAACAATGGAACAAATGTGAGTTCATCATTCACACAAATATAACTAGGTTTCGTAGCATAATTTTGAATCCTTCACGAACCAAGCAATAACTTCAAACTTGGGAAAGGTCACAGTACAAATCAGTGATCAGATTTCTAATATGACCTTACAACTGAAGAGCACAACCACACAAATGATCTGATAGCCAAACAGGAGAATCAGAACACATTTGACCATTCTATATGATAACAAAACAATATGGGCCTGAGGTGTAGATCAAATTACCTTCACAAAGGCTCTAGTTGGTGCATTTACTTGGTCCACATTTTCAGAGGACTGCAAGAAACCTGATTCATCAACACAACTAGAAGTCGTCATATCTGAATTAAGAGGAACATCACTTCCTGCAGCATTAGCGAAAGTAGATGCAGCAAATGGCATTGATAACGAGTCATTTTCAGTGCCAATATGTCTCAGATTGGGTATCTCGTGCTGCAGCATAAGAGATGAGTTATCAATGCTAACTCCAAATAAGAGATTGTTTTGGGGATCATTAGCACCTTGATATGCTGCATACTCTCTTCCAGGAAATGGAGATAACAAAGTAGCAAGTTCAGAGACACTTGAATTTGCTGTTCCTAACTGTTCCACCGGTGGAAGTACACAATGAGTAGCTCCTATAGCTATCTGAGGATCAACTGCTGCTTGCTTTGATAACAAGGTAGAAGAGATAACAGAGTTGGTTCCATTTATGTTAAGCAAGTGGGATGTTGCATCCTGTCTTGAGGAACCTATCACACCATGTATTGATGAAACATTAGCTGTGGTCATTGAATTTCCAACCAATTCAGAAAAAGCCTGCTGTTGGCATTGTGAAGGAACTGGTTGCAAAGGAGTCTGGGACTGGGTAACAGAAGTAAGATTGGGTATGCTTGAGACAGCAATTGGTATCTGTGTCTGAGAAGATAACTGTTGTAGTTGTTGAGATTGCTGAACTTGCTGTTGATGATGTGATTGGTGTTGCTGCTGCTGATCACTGTATTGTTGACGACGCTGTAACTGCTGCTGTAGAAGCTGTGCCTGAGTCAAGGCCTGGTTTTCCTGAAAGTTATGAAGAAGAGAATGTTGAAGATTGGACTGCTGTAACATCTGCCTTTGAATCAAAGCAGAAGGTCCATTTGAAACATTTTGAGGCTGATGGAATTGCAGGAAAGATTGAGATGCTAGTTTAGAAGATTCCACCGATCGCATCTCCTGCAGTGCAGAAGTAGCCATTGCTTGATAGACATCAGATTGCAGAGCTGGCAAAGAGGTGTCAAACCTAGATTGCATCCATGGAGTGACACCAAAGCTCTGAAAGTTCATTGATGGAATTCTCTGATCCCCCAGCCCTCCTTGAAGCCAAAAAAGTGGAGAATTTATGCTCAAATCACCATCTTGACCTGAAGTAGCAGATTGAGAGAACCAATGTCAAACATTAATAGGACCAAAAAGATTTCCTTCTGATGTTCATGGAAGTTCACTCGTACCGTGAAAGGGTGGCAGTCCAGATGGCCATGGCCTCTTAAGTCTGAAAGGAAAAGGGGATGGATACATCGGAAACGTTGTTAATGGTTCAATTTCCCACAGAGATACTCGTGGCTGCCTCTCCCCTGCAGTTGACTCATCCCAGCCAACCTACATTAGCAGGGAAAGGATTTTTCGATGACTACAGATATAAAACAAAACATAATTAACTTCCATTTCAAACAAATAATACCCGAACTATCTAACCTTAACAGAGCGCCAATGGGAATTAGACCACCTCACAGGATCTAAATCACTAATGCCAGTGATCGTACCCATGTATCTGAATACATCAAAAATCCAGTTATGAATTTATGAAGTAAATGCATTTGCAAGTGTAACAGGAAACAACAAAGAAAGAAAGACGCTAGCTGACAAAGAAAAAAAAAGTTTAACAATGAAAATAGAAAGTGATAAAGGCCCAGACAGCAAGCCAAGGTTCACTTTTCAGATGTTAGTTACGAAAATTAACCTTTTGTTGTGACACTAAAAACTAAGCTTCTGTTATGGAATGCAGATTGGTTCTACTCAGTTCAAATATCAATTTCAAGTTGTTATCCTAGGCTTCTGACTTTATCATGCAAGGAACAGAATTGGTTGCATGCAGATAATTCCACATAATATTTTGGCCCTATATGTTTTAAGGACCCTGCTAGCCTCTATCATCACTCCCGGCTCCAAAGCAGATTCTTCTCATATATTGATTTATCCAAATTAAAGCTCTCACATGCCAGTCTAGATTACTGTACTAGAGTAAAAGGCAAGTTTTGCCAATCCTCAGCATCTAGACATTTTCCATAGAAGGAACCACTCAAATTTCATAGCTGAAAAAAAGTATGAGTTCCCTTTCTCAACAATCATAAGCCTAGTAAAAAATCAATGCATTAAATAGAAATATATAGTTGGCAACAAAAGAAACAAGTCCGAGCAGGAACACAAAAGCACGTGAGAGACTAAAAAAATACAAAGAACCATATGTAACTTTTGAAACTTCAAAGCTGCAAAGTTTAAGGAAACAATGTCCAGCAACTTAAACAGATCATCAACAGTTCAGCCAAAAATAGATGAGTCCTGATACATAGCCAAACTATCACAAAATTGTGCTCATAGTAATAGACAATTCAAGCACTTATATTCAAATAAAAGTAACCATAAAATGGCCACCTTTAATCGTCACAAAATGCAGATCCAAATAAAGACTCACCTACGGACACTGGACTCTTCAGTCTCAAACAGCATTCTAAATCGCATGCCAACAGAAACCCGTGTATGATAAACTGCCTTAACATACTTTGCCAATGGGATGACAAATTCAGAAGGACTAGCCCTGCAGTACAAAGCAATAATGAACAACCATTATAGAATAACACCAAAAAAATTTAAGCAAAGCGCATTGATTATTCTACCTTGGGTTATAAAATATTGTAAAACGGCTATTTGTTGCTGCTGCATGAGCCGCTGCAGCAAGAAGACCTATGTGCATGCTGTCACTTGATAGAACTGATGAAGGCATGACAGTCTGTGGTCGATTTGCTCGCCGAATTCCCAAGAGTAACTGGTTCTTTTCATTCCTGTGCAAAACTCCATTAATTTTGACCATGTCATACAACTTTCAGTTGCTATAAAATTAAGCAAAGAAATAAGGAGCATGCAAACAGTAACAGTAGTATTACAAGCAAATGCATGCAACAAATGTATGTATAATATTAACTCTCCAAATTTTTTTCAATGTTGCCGACCACCAGATGTAGATCAGAGAACTAATAAAATAAATCCACTCTCACGTTCAAGTAGTTTATTATACAACAACATTAAAATCCAGTATGAATTTCGCTGATACGTGGAGTCTAGGGAGGTCCAGTAGTACGGACCTTTACCCCTAACTACTAGAGAGGCTGTTTCCAAAAAGTAGTTTATTATCCTTCAGTCAAATTATTTCCACCACTAAAAATTGATGGAAGGCCAGGTAAGATAAAGCAATATCAATCTGCTAGATAATGTAGAAGCTCACCAAATGAAAAGCACAGAATCACCAGCAACAAGTCTCTTTGCACTAACAAACACACTCCATCCTGTTGTAAGAAGATGTCTCTTAGGTTGGCCTGCAAATGTTAGTAGCAAAGATATTATTAGCAGTGAATATGAGTCAGTTTAGAATTTGGCATCTTACTGTGTACAAATTAGTGTCATGTAATAGCAATTCTTTTATCAAATATTTCAGCAGCTTACAATGAACCAGTTACTTTACAGTATATGGAGTTGTCAATATGCCAAATCCAGTAAAAGACTACACATAGAACTTAAGAATTAAAAGATAGAGACATCAAGGTTTCTTTTCTGCGACTTTCTTCCTCCCTTACCTAAGACAATTCCTGCTTTCATGTCTGTTACCTTAATTCTCATTACAGACAAGTGCCTGTTTGTAATTGTCCATGGGTGTGTGTATCAAACTGTGGTTAACAAATGCGTGGGACTCAGAGATAGACAGAGCAGAAGCAGCAGAAAAAGGTAAGTCCAAATCAGTGGAATTAGTGGGGTGACATGAAGCCCATCAGTATTCACAGTAGTTTCCCATATCTCTACACGTCATTAAATATTCAATGAAGGAACCATCTATTTTTAAGTTTGTAAACGCTTAGCACATAACCTTGACCTCAACCGACCCAACTTACAGGTTACATCATAATATAGATTTGTATATAAGATAATGACAAAAGGAGATTTCTATATAGGGCAATGAAAAAGAGCTATCAACTTCATTTTATATATTAGGTTTGTATGAATGTTTTGCCAAATCAATGTCTACAAACCATTTAATTCTAATAGATCAATAGCTGACTATGCCTGGCTTTGGTCAGTTTTCCAATCATATTTCATCAGATACAATAGGCAAATGCTTTAATTTTAATTGTGAAAGTGAGTCTCAAGTCTACATAACAAGCTTAACAACCACTTCCGCATGTTTAATTAAAAGTTCTTAATATATATATCCTTCTTTCTGTACATATATGTGCCATTCAAGAGATTAAATAAGTAAAGTGTCTAAAAATTATTTGTTCTATGAAATTAATTGACAACTAACTGTAACTGAAGACATTATAACATTTAGATGTCAAATCAGCATTAGAAATGGGAAAATGGGGCATTTAAAGTAAAAATCCACCAAGTAGGTTGCCATATTCTATACCGCATTTTCTGATATGATAGATATTTGAAATAAGCATAGGCATAATATAACAACAAAAGTTCACCACTACTCTACTGCAAAATGACAAACTATCAAAGACTGCAGAATAAAAAGTCAATAATATAACACAACTCTTCAAAGATATTAATTAGAATTCAAAAAGATCAACAGTACTAACCTCGAAATATATGCCTAAATTTCCACTCATTTTCATGAAGATCCCTAGCAATTAACTCTTGAGCTGGAGGTGTTTGGGTGTAATCCTATAGGTAAAAGAGAAACGGGAAGAAGGGGTAAAAGAAAATTGAAGGAGATGAACTAAATCCGTAATATGCAAACAACAGAATGACACCCTAACAAGATAGGTGACTTAGAATAAAAAAGTGACCTACAAGAGGAGGGAAGACTTTTTCAGCAGCACGACGTGGAACAGAAAATCCTCCATGAGTACTTGTATCACTGGCAGTCAATGTTTTACAGAAATAATTTGTTGGCTGCTTGCTAGGAGTACCTAGTTCCGATGGCAGCAGGTATATGTCTTTTTGCTCTTGCTACATATAAATATCTATCAGGACATGCAAAAAGTAAAAGGTCAGGAAATTAGAAGGCCAGATAGGGCATACCGGACTTAGTGGTTGCAAAGTCATTTGAGCATACACTTCATCTGTCTCAACATCTGCCTGTAATTTCAACAAGTTAAAGCTTCAGCATCAGCAGACGATGTATAGTAGGCAGCATTAGGTGCACTTTTGATGATTATAAGCAGAAGTAATCAAGAGAATAAGATGCTTACATGCATTGTTACATTGTGAAGCTGACAGATAAGTTGTGGTGGTAAGCTAGGGTAATTAGGTATATGAGCATCTATTTCCTTGTTGGTTGAAACAGCTACCTGTAGATTAATTTATGGATCTTTGATATGAGAACAGTAAAACAAAAATTGAAATCAAGATATGTGGTTATTTTTACAATTCAGTGTACATTGCCCAGAAAGCAAAAGCCTTGTGTTCCCTACTTTTAATGTGAAACCACAAAGTATGTAGAACATATGTATCATCATGCCACCACTAGAAGTCATGGTAATAAGAATCATAAAGTTAGCAAATTGTGGAGCCACATTTCAACATCAGAAATATTTAAGCTCATTGAAAGCATAGCATGCTTGGGAGCGGATTTTGAAAGCAAATGGAAAAAACAGTAATATTAATTACAAGTAGCAGCAACCTGTTCGCTGTGACCCTGAGGGAAGTATACAACACGGCTTCCAACTGGGGGTAGAGACACAAGAGGACCCGCACATGCATGCCATAGCTCAGAATTCAAAACTTTTTTATCCCCTGCACAATCTCGAACAATCGTATTAACTTGCTCGGAACATAAAAAAACTAAACGAAAATTGGTAATATGCAATGTATGCCATCAAGAACGAGAGCGACAATGAAACTAAGAAATGACAAA
>JANSVB020000143.1:1468540-1480373 GCA_025504935.2 Erythroxylum haughtii | reverse complement strand
TATACCTTTTTTTTTTTTTTTTTTCAGTTTTTAGTTTTTAGTTTTTAGTTTTAGTTTTAATTTTTAGTTTTTAATTTTAATTTTCTATTTTTTAAACTAAAAAAACCTAGTTAGTTATTAAGGTCAATGTAATTATATTTTCATTACTAATCATAATTACATTTTAGATAAAACTTAAAGATAAATTAGTTTTATGAATGAATGAATTAAATTATTTATTTATATATCTTATATAATATTTATTAATAAATTATCAATAAATATGTTATATTTTATTAAAATAAATAATTTAATAATTAAAATTTAACTTTTAAATTAATATCTATTTGTATGTATTAGCTATAAAACAAAATTTATTTGAAATTTATATATTTTGAATATGTTTTAAAATTAAATTATAGTAAAATTAAATTATTTAAAGTTTGAATTAAATTAAATTATTTATAATTCTCATTTAATAATTAATATTAAATAATACATATTTAGTTAATGGTAAATTAGATTATGACAAAAAAAGAAAAGAAAATTCAATTTTGTGATTTTTGTAAGTTATAAAAACTGAAAGAAACTAAAACTAAAAATTAAAACAAACACAAAAACTAAAAACTAAAGTAGAAACATATAGGCCTTGAATTGTTTAACCAAATAAGCTTGAAGGAAATAATGCAAGCTTGAATTAAAAAAAAACAAGTATTATTTGTCTAGCCAATCTAAAGAAACATTTAAAAGTCCCTTCAATTTCTTATAAACCAGATTAAAAAACATTATCTTAGATCCTTAAAAAAATAATAAACCCAAATAACTCGTCCAACCATAATACATTAACCTTAACATTTCAAACACTAAACCATCCACCAAATGTTAGTCATCCCTCTCAAGTTAATCCTTTACTAATAAACTTGAACCAAAACCTAACATCTTTACATCTTCCTTTTTTGGTACTTTCCGTTATAAGAAATTATCTATAGCCGAAGCCCAAATAGTAGAGATAAAGGGTTGTGTTATTAGTGTGATGAGAAGTGAGACATTGATGCAAAAATTAAGAATTAAATGTATTGATAGTGGGAGAAGAGGACAAAGACAATCAAGGGCTTGACAACATAGATCCATCAAAGGAGGAGATGACAATCTTAGAAGGGATCAAGTTGTCATAGAATTTGGTTGTGGGGTTGGCATCACCATAAACTTTAAGTTTAAAAGGACCCGTAGAGAGAGTTGAAATGGTGGTAATAATTGATTTGGAAGTGACACACCTTCATTTCACGTGATCTTATTGAGAAACTAAACATCCCAATATTCTCTAATGACTTATTACAGAGTTTTAGTTAGGAATGAGAATCAACTAAAAGGAGAACGAATTTTTCAAAGAGTCAAACTGAGTTTGGGAGAGTGCACTATTATAGAGGATTTACTTATCTTTCTTAATAGGTAATA
Organism: Erythroxylum haughtii; assembly: GCA_025504935.2. Classification (NCBI taxonomy): domain Eukaryota; kingdom Viridiplantae; phylum Streptophyta; class Magnoliopsida; order Malpighiales; family Erythroxylaceae; genus Erythroxylum; species Erythroxylum haughtii. The sequence goes on along the minus strand of JANSVB020000143.1, from coordinate 1,478,939 downwards.
TCGGGGTAATTTTTACACTTAAATGTTTGCTGACCTTGAGGATGACCGAAGACGATTGGAGGAAACTTGTAATGACAATTACTATGATTGGGAAGAAGATTTTATTGAAGGGAGATCTCAACTTGAGCAAGACCTTAATGTCTTTTAAATCCTTAGCAAAAGCCATCCATCAAGAGGAGGAGGGTTTATTGTTGTAATTGCTCTATTTGGAAATATATAAGTTCAATAAAGTGGAGGTGATCAATATGGGGATTTAAGGGGTATTGTTAGATTTTCAAGATATGTTTTAGACATATATTAAATTGCCACCAAAATGTAGCCATAACCATACTATCATGTTAAAAGAAGGAACAAAATCTATCAAAGTTTAACCTTATCGGTATCCCCACATACAAGATTGAGAAACTAGTGTCTAGAATATTAACTGCAGGGATCATTAAAATGATCAACAACCCCTTTTTAAGTCTCGTATTGTTAGTTGAAAAGAAGGAGACAAGTTGGCAGTTCTATGTGGACTATTGAGCTTTAAATAAAGCCACGATTCCTAATCATTTTATGATATCCTATAATGATGAGTTACTCGATGAACTTTATGAAACAAATGTATTTTCCAAGCTTGACCTTAGATCAGGCTAACATCAAATTAGAGTTTGGCCTAAAACATACACAAAACAACCTTTTAGACCTACAAAGGGCACTATAAGTTCCTAGCAATACTATTTGATTTTACCAAGGCTTTTATAACTTTCTAAGTTCTCATGAACTTTATATTCAAAGGTGTTATGAGGAGGCATATGTTAGTCTTTTTCAGAAATATTTTTCTTTGTATTAGTTCACTTATTGAACATGATAATCATCTTTAGGAGGTATTAACCATTTTACGTGACAATTCACGCTTGACAATTTCAAAAAGTTTTGATGTGGGTAGCCAAAGCTAGATTATTTGGGCCATATCATCTCAAAGGAGATAGTAGTTGTAAACCTAAAGAAGGTTAAGGTAAGGGAGGAGTGGGCAATACTAAGGAATTCGAAAAATTGAGACGATTCTTAAGTCTTATTTGGTACTAACAACACTTTTTGAGGATTATGGAAAAATCATTATGCAATTAACTCAATTGTTAGAAAAAGATAGCTTCAGTTAGAGTGAAAAAGCTACTTAAGTTGTGAATCACCTCAAAGCAACAATAAAGGAGGTGTCAATACTTGCCTTACCTGATCTTTTTGTTACTTTCATATTAGAGACTGAATTTTGGGGCATGGGTATATGACTATCCTCTAAAAAAAAGAGATACCAATTATATTTCTTTAGCTAAGTATTGAAAAATCGAGCAAGACAGAAATCCATTTATGAAAAAGAGTCCATTTTCATCATTCTTGCAGAGACATTATTTATTAAGAAGGTATTTTATTATCCATACTAATTAATACAAACTTCAATATGTATTAAAGTATAGAAAAGTTCTAAAATATCAGCATTGGTAGGTTAAGCTACTAGGATTTGATTTTCAAATACAATACAGGTTAGGTTTGAAAATAAAGTAGCTAATGCACTTTCTTGGTTCCTAGTAATTACTAAAAATTAATGCTTTTACAATTATTATGTTGCTTGATTGGAAGAAGAATGATGATACCATTCACAAGGACCTAAAGCTCCTTAAGCTCATTAGTTCCCTCCAAAATTATCCATAATTTAAATTATGTTGGAATTATGATCATGGCATACTGAAATACACAAAATTATGGTGCTTTGATCTTTGACAATGTTGCAAATGTTGTTGGAAGAATTTCATAACAACCTAATGGGTGGGCATAGAGGTTTCTTACAGACATATCAGAGATTTTTAGGGGATTTATATTGGTAACGCATAAAGGTGGACATCAAAGAGTTTGTGAACTCTTGACCAACATACCAATAAAACAAATATGAAACCCTATCATCTTCTTGTCTATTATAGCCTCTTCTTATCCCATAAGCTATTTAGGAAGGTTTGATTATGGACTTTATGGAAGAACTACCAAAATCATATAGATATGATATTATACTTATATTAGTGGACTGACTCATTTTGCTTAAGCACCTTTTTTAAATAAAGGAAATAATAGAGGAATTCATCTTCCATGCTGTAAAACGTAACACGTTCAATTGTCTCAAATAGAGATAAAGTTTTTGATAGTAATTTGTGAGGAAAATCACTTAGGATATAACAAACACATCTTTAATAGAGTACATCTTACCATCCATAAAACAATGGACACAATGAGATAGTGAATAGATGCCTTAAGACGTCCCTCTATTACTTCACGTACAACATGTTTGGAATTAGTCAAAATGGATATCGTGAGTTTAATTTTAGTACAAATCCTCTTTTTGTACATTCATTAAGTGTTTCCTTATAAGGATTATATGGGAGAGACTCCCCTCATTTATTCAGGTATGATCAATCCACTCCTACCACCAATTGTAATATCAAAAATATGCCATAACAACATGATGAGATGGAGTAGCCTGACATTGCTCTTAATCAAATGAAAAAAAAAATCATCACTAGAGGGATATGAAGTTTTAGGTGAGAGAGAATGCCTATTTAAAATTACAGCCCCATAAGTAGAAGTTGTTGGATTTGAAGGATCAATGACAAATTATCTCCATATTAATTTAGGCTTTATAAAATTGTTGATAAGGTTGGGAAGGTGGATTATAAGCTTAACTTACCAAACACTTCAACTACACACCCCTTTTTTCATGTGATTTAACTTAAAAGAGTTAGTAGGGACTCATCTAAATGTCCTCTAATTATAAGTGAGAACATGAAATGTGTGATTGAACCCGAGAAGGTGTTAAATAAGACTTGAGGGAACAATAGAGCCTGAGCTATTTTAACCAAATAGATACAACGACTAGAATTTAAGGCCACTTGGAATAGACTTTCACCTTGAGGAAAAGGTTGATTTTAAAGGGGGAGGTAATGTTAGACATCATGTTAAATTTGTACATTAGAGAGGGTAAGAAGAGCAAGATACAAGTAGATTAAGGCTAGCATTGTGGCTTGGGAGGCTAGAAGAATTGCTAGTATAGCTAGTCACATTTTAGAGTGTGGTTACACGACAATTTCTTTTATTTTTGTTAGCTTAGAAAGCAATATTTAGGAGAGGTAAGATGAGTAAAAAAAAGTCATATTTGAGATTTTGTTTTAGGGGAACTTCTTGATCTGGGGAGGGACTATTATCATCTCGAAAGCTACTATTTTCTTTGTCATTATGAATACAATTAATCTTGTATACATTCTTTTTTTTTCCTTATTCTTAATTTTTTTCCATGTTTCTACCTTATTTATAGCTATAATAATAGGTTTATTAGAACCCTTATAATTATCTTACTTTTTTTATTAGTGAAAAAGGAATCCTTTACTACTCTTAGTTAAGGTCAAGAAGTAATCGCATATGTGTATTCCAAGAAATTATTCTCAATTGCTACATTAACACAATTATACACAATTCAAAACTTAATTTTCTTGTTCACACCAATGAACTACAATTTAATATGGTTTATGTAATGCACACATTTTGATTAAATTCTTTCTTTTACTTTTTAAGTCTCCTATCAGCTCTTTAATATGCCATAGGTTCTTCTCATCATTTAATTATTATTTGTTTATACCTAAAACTACTACAAATAGTCACTAGATGAACAAATTAGCTATTATAACAGTTAAGTTTTAGACTTATTTGACTAATAGATACACCTTCGACTAGCTTATGTTTATTTAGCTTGGGGCTTGAGTATCATATCCCTGACCCAACAAATTGCATCTGTTATATAATTTTTTGTTTCTAGGTTAGGCTAATCGAACCAATCTCTTAGGTTAACTGAACCCTTAAAGAAACTAACTTTCAATTGAACTTTAAATCAATAATTGTCAATACTTCAAAATTTTCAAAAACAACAAAACATGCTATTTTGATTAAAAATTTATTTAAAACTATTTTAATAATTTTCTCAAAGTTTGTTTGAAGATTAAGATATTTTTCAAAGTTTAAAACAAAAATTTTCTTGATTATGAAAGAAATTATACATTGTTCCCTATATGAAATGATCATGCAATAATTGAGTAAATAGACTATTAAAATAATAAAAAATATATTATAATGATTTATTACATCCTTAGGTGTTTGATTCCTCCTTATTTTTGGCTCTTCACTTAGATTTTTAAAAGCTCACTTGAATTATAATTTATGTTTCATCCACTTATTTTGTTCATCTTTTAGTTGTTCATATCATTCAATTGCTTTTAACAATGTTTTCCACTCACATATTATTTTAATTTTATTATAATTGAGTTGTTAATATCATAAAAGTAATAATATTATTAATATATTTTATTATCATCAAAATTATAAATTAAAACTTCAGTTATTCAACATACTTATTAGATGAAGAATTTCTTTAAAAGAAAGAAAAAAGGTATCTCTCTCCCTCTCTTTCCCTCTGATACTTCCATTTATGATAAGACTTTCAAAAGATTTAATGTCACTTAAATGTTTACTCAAACCCAAATTATAAAAAATTTAAAACATAATTTTTAAAATAGAAAATAATTTATGTTTACAATTAATTGAATTTTATATTGATTTTAAATTAACTCTAACTAAATTAAATCAATATCATTAAGTATATTTTATTTGATATTTTATATTATTATTTGCTACTTATAGATCTTGACTAGTCTTCTGTTTCTTCCACTTTCACCTTTTCCCTCACAACCTCGAGACACTTATATTAAATTTTTCTAAAAGTTTAAAAGTAATCTAAATATAAGAATATTGTTACCAAGAGAATATTATCTTCCAAATAATTTACTCAATTTTAATTTTTAATAATAAATTTTCTTTCTTTTGATAAAAGTAGAAAAATTTAGACATAATTCTTATTTATATAACTTTTTTTAGTATTGATTCCAATCCAATTATTAATTCAGTGAATTTAAAATAACTTATTTTCTAATATAAGAATGAATGTTTTTTAAATCCTATTTTATTAATTCTCTTATGTTAAAATGAAGTCAACTAGATGTTGTTTTTGGCGTAATGCTAATTTCTCAAATGTTATTGTATCTTAAATTTTTTCGCTGCCAAATTTAATTATTTTACATGACGAGCATTACTGGTGTAAAATATTAAAAAATTTCAAGCTAACCAAATCAAAGTAAATTTATTTGAATTTATTTTGTTCAATTTGTTATATGATTTGGTTTATTTAAATTATATAAGTCATTTGATTCTTATTTTAATATAACTAAATCCAAGCCACCTATCATCATCCGTAATTATCTTGTCCTCTATTTAGTAAAAATCTATATCTATCCCTTGTGATTTTAGTCCTCTTAAGAGTAGAGATATATAGCTCCTAAGACTGATATTAAAAAGAAAACAATTTTATTATGAAGATATATATGTGTATATATATACATGAATATCATTGGAGAATATATGAACTGAGACGAATACATATTAATCGAAGACACAAGTAAAACTAAATAGTTTACGATGCATACACCAAACTCAAATTAGTAAAGAATATTCTTTAAGTCATACACAACAACTTCATTCTGCCTCAAACAACAATGAAGCAATTAGTGTAGGATTGTTAATATTTAATACCATCATCTAGACTTAAGCTCAAATATATATTTATATATTCTAATATTTTCTTATCATTATTTATTTGTTGTCAGCTTCCAATACTAATATTAGAAAAAGAGGTTGATGTAAAACTAGAAGATGTAAATTGCAATGAATGAATGTAGAAAACTTCAAATAAAAGTCTTTTCTCACATCTATTATATTCTACATTAGAATTCTATTGTCAGAATCAAAATAAATATGTTATTTTATCCATCAATATGAAAATATTTGCAATGAATTCAAAGTGATCAATATAGATTGATACTCAGCAAGGTCGTCCTATAGGCAAAGTCTAATCTACGAAATTGTCAAGTGAGTTGGGGATTATTGCAAGAACAGAATTACCTTTTCTGAAACATGTTAACAACTTGAAGGAAGAAAACTTGCTTGAAAATGCTTTAGATAAAGTTACGGCAATTTTTCAAAATCTTTAACTACATGCAATATTATTTCAATGATTTTAAGATTAATTACACTTTTACTTATTTTTCACATTTGAAATTAAATATTGTGGATATTGAGAACCTAGATTGCTCAAACTGTGTTACTTCATTATTTAAAAAAAGGACCAGGGATCATCTTCTCAATTTACGTAACTGCTATAAATCTTTTCCTTCTGATATGGAGGCATAAAGCCATGTTTCCAACCAAATGTCTAAAGAAAATTGAAATAGTTTATGTGATTATTAGGATGACCTAAAGTTCTTTTTTTTTTCTTTGCCTTCATATTTGCTTGCATTAATCTTGTTAAATGATTTAATGACTAAGTTATGTTTTTCTTTTGATTTAGGGAAAATGTGAGAAGAAAAGGGTTAATAGATCAAAAATGAAAACACCTCATAATCAAGTGTCAAAGTCGTTTGTAGTTGTCAAAATGAATATGTAAGATCCATGTTTGCAAGTTATACTTAAATTAATAAACACTACATTATTTATTGTGCCTTGTAATTTTATTTCATAAAACGGAGTGAGAAAGGAACTATATAGATAAGAGTGTGATATGATCATATTATATAAAGTCACTCACTATAAGGAAGGTAAAGGAGAAGCAGAAAACAACTATGTAAGTATAAAAGTTTGTCTAATAATTTTTTCGTTTATTAATATAGTAGTAAGTACTAATATGTGGACTAAATATTGTTTAGTTTAATTTTACAATAAGATGCAAAAGTTATTACCAAGTATATGTCTGAGGGAAATGAGCTCAGTGCAGATGACATTTGTGATACAGTATCTAGTACTTGTTTAGGCTATGTGAAAGGCCTTATTATGGGCCTAAGCTAAATGTTTCAACCTCAACATATAAAACAATTATTGAACACCTTTAAGAGGAAAATAATAAACTTAAGACTGCACTACAAGCTGAAGTAATAAGAGGACAAGAAATTTAAGCAAAATTAGCAAAATATGATATATTATTCAAAAGATTACTTGGTTGGGATTATGATAAAAATGAAGAGGAAAGTGAAGGTTATTAATTATATCTCCTATACTTTTTCTATCACTTCTTGTATATACTATAATTTAATTTTAATATTTTTTTCTTGAATTATAGAATTGATGAAGATGCAATTATTGATCGATTATTTTGTGAATGGTAAAGCTATGTGGTATTTGCTTTAATTAAAACCAAATACTTATTGTATCAATACTCTCACAATATTTTTAGTTGATTTTAACTAAGCTTTTTGGATGATTACAGGTTCATGAATATACACAACACTAGGTAGTTGTTTGGGTTATGTTTTAGTATTTTTGTAATTTGAGCATAACATATTATAATTTGTAAAGTGATATTTTTATTTATTGTTTTGTCTATAAGAATTATTCAAATTGTCATTTATGTTTTGTATAGGAACAAATAATCATCCTTTAATGTTATATTCTTTTTGTTGATATAATTAAATGATATTCAAGTATTTTTACTTTATATATACAATGCTCAATTTTTTGAATTAATAATATTTTATGATTTAATTTAGTAATAATAAGCAAATAATTCATAATAAAAAAACATGTCAATACATTATATACAAAACATATTATTCAATATTATGGATTAACATATTGCAACATTATATAAAATGTAGCAATTAACAGTTGGATACCTTATAAAAACTTATAAATAACATTTGGCTACATTATAAAAAATGTAATAATATTTGACTATGTTATGAAAATAGTAACAAATATCATTTGGCTATGTTATAAAAATCGTAGCAAATAATATATAGCTATGAAAATTAAAAAAAAAGTAGCCAAAAACTAATAGCTAGTTTTATTTTCCTTGTCAATCATTTGGCGCCAAATTTTTTTTGCACTAATATTTGATTTTTAGTTATGTTTTTTTAATGTTTTAGCTATGAAAGGTTTTTGTAGCTAATTTTTTTGTTTGCAATTTCTGAAAACATTACTTATACTTTTCAACTATGGGGAATTGGTAACATTTTGTGCAACAAAACAGAAATGTCACAAATAATTATAGGCAACGTTTTGAAACATTTAGCTACATTTTTTCATAGTCAATACTCTACTTTGTTGTAGTGATGTAGCGAATTTAAGATAACCATAATTTTCTGGAGCTCTCATCGTTCTAAATCTCCATTCTTACTATTTTCTTGGTAGTATCCGAATCTTTCATCTCAAATTCATTTTCAAACAAGGTCTTGAGTTCATTTACATTGTGTATACTCTTTGTAGCAATTATCATATCATCTAAAATAGTAGTAGAAAAATACTTTTTTCATCATCAAGGCTCTTAATATATACACAACAATCATACTCATATCTCTTATAACCAATTCGAATCATATAGGATTTAAAATTTTTATACCATTATTATAGTGACTACTTTAACATATAAAATAATTTCTTCAATTTACATAGTAGAAAATCATTTTTCAAGTTAACTAAACCTTTAGAGTTGCTCGATATGAATTTTCTTCAACAAGTCACTATGAAAAAAAGCTCCCTTCATTTCCATGTATTACAAGGGCGTATCTAAAATAGTCACTAACATCTTAAAAATCCTAATAGAAGTATGAATAATTAATGGAGAAAATATTTCACATAATTAAATCTCTTTCATTGTATGCACCCTTTTACTACTAGTTGAGCCTTAAATTTTTTACTTCTTTTCTTTTTTACTACAGATGATATTTTATTATATAGACACTTGCATTAAATAAGCCACTTTCCTTTAGGAAGCTATATAAATCCCTATTTTTGATTCTTGTGTAACGACTTCACCTCCTATAACATAGCATCAATTTAGTGTTGATTGCAAACCAAACTACTAGTTTTACGCTCAAAATCGCAAGTATATGGGTCGTAACTTATAGTAAAAAATGGATATCAATCCCACAAGAATTGTGCTTAGGCACTATTTAATTCAGGTGTGCTTTGTTTAAGAACCAATTTTAATGAATATAAACTGAAAATTTTAAACTAAATCAAACAACTAACAATGAACAAATGATAAAGCAAAAGTGCAAAAACTTGGAATTCAAGATTTAACAACTAGAGATCACTTTTTCCCTATCTTATCTCCCTCGTACCACGTTAATTGAATTGTGCCTCAATTAAGATGTCCTAATATATTAATACCCTCTCTCAAGGTGTAATTAATTGTCCTTAGCCAAATTAAATAAAGATGATTAAGCAATCTCTCATTCTACAAAATCAGTCTACCAATTAAACTAGTTATGAAGTTATCCTATGGGTGATCAACTAATTAACCAAGATCTCTCTCTAACTAATCAATTAACTTAATGAATGTAGGTTTATAGAGTGCCAATTCTCATTGTACAGCCCTACACCATTTACCCAACTTAATTTCTCATTATATTGCAATGTATAAGCTCAACATTCATCAAAAGCACCATTCATTCAAATCAACAAAATAAGAGTTCAACAAGTAGTTCAAAAGTAACCTCTATAAATAACTCAGCCACTCATAATGTCATTAACGTCCCCAACAACCAAAAAATCCATAATAAAGATGATAGAAGAGAAATATGAAATAAGAACTAGATAAAGTAAGCTCCTCCTCTTCTTTGCCCAAATCTGGAAAATCTAGAGTTGGTATCGTTTTTCCCAATTTGGAATGGAAATCTTGATTATCTACCTCTATCTAGGCTCTAGATCTGTTTTTTAGCTCAAAGAGGCAAGTTCTCATGCCACTCTCTTTGGCCCTAGGGATTTCTGCCCTTATTTAGTCATAAAACCCTAAAAATAAGTGAAACACACTTGTCTCTTCGGGCTAGGGATCCCACGATCGTGGGAATTAGCATGAATCCCATAATTGTTGCTTCTTATCTTACAATTCCTTTACTTCTCTTCTCATTTCTTGGTCCCTAGCTCAATCCCAAAGGTGGCTACCCTCCATTCCTATATCAAAATGATCAATTATTATCCTAAATCAACATCAAACATAAAAGAACAACCATGAAGATCAAACTAAACAAAAACATACAAAATAAGTCCTAAAACACAACAATAATAACCTATTTTACAATAAACACATGCCAAATACTTAGAAAAACACATTAATGCAAAACTATCAATTTCCCCACACTTAAATCTTTTCTTGTCCTCTAGCAAAATCAAACACAACCAATCAATTCCATCACTTCATTTTCACAAAGATCAAAACATGCAATCCTTCAAAGTTTGGACAACTCACATGAGGTTTCAGTAAATTTGGTGTTGTATTATA